>VYZR01088101.1:0-29059 GCA_013400675.1 Oxylabes madagascariensis
ATAAAGTCACCCTAGGACAAATGTGTTTTGTGTCAGAAATGCTGCAAAGGACACAGATAAAGGTTTTGCAAACAGATTTCATGGGTTTTCCCTTTCTGATTCCTGGCTGAATATTTAGAAACTCGACCTAATTCAGAGTAGGAATAACATGCCCTACTCTTTCAAGTGGGCTTCAGTGGACAAAGAAGCCTTGCTCCAATCCTTGGAGGTAAAGAAAGCAGGCTTTCATATCCTGTTAGCCTTTCCCCCTGGCAGATTCAGAGTGCACACTTAAATCTGCAAAGAGAGCGTGCCCAGCTTCCCCTGGCCTTTTCAAAATAAACCAACAAAACTTTTAGCTTGCTGGTCCCACACAGCCACCTTTTTGTGCGGCAGGACTGACATGGCAGGTGCTGCAGGAGCCAAGACAATTCTGCATTTCAACCGATTGTTGTCGCTACCAAAGCCTATTATCTAGGGTAATAAAGTTTAAGATTAGGGGATTCTGTGTGTTTGTGCTATTCTCCACAAAGCTTATCTTCTAATAGACCAGCTGCTTTATTACACTTTGCCCACCCCTTCCCATTGTGTGAGGAAGCCACACGTACAAATGGGAAGGCACTGAGGCCATGGCCACCTGCTGGGAATATCCTCTCGCCCCCCCAGGCTCCAGCTGGGAGCACTGAGTTACCAGCAGTTGCCAGCTGGGAACGTGGCATCCTCCACCTTGCCCAGCAAAGCACATCCTATTAATGCCAGTATTCTGCCAACTCCAGAACCCAGTTGTGTTCCCACTCCCCTTCCTCCTGACTTGCGTGCTCCAGGTGCAGCTGCTCTGGCTTTGTTGGCTGTGGGATGCCCATGGGATGCAAGTGTTCAGCTGAAACCACCTTCTCCTTCTGTTCTCTGGCATTGGCCCTTGTGAGCTGGTTTTGGCTGGGATTAACTTTCTCCCTCATGGCTGCTATGGACTGCTTAGGACTTGTGCTGGAAGTGGTGTCAATAATACAGGGATGTTTAACCACCCTGATTAAATGAGCAGGGCTTACATGGAACCAAGGCCTTTTCTCCTCTTGCCCCACCCACGAGGGGGCTCAGGGGGCACAAGATGCTGGGAGGGGACAGAGCCAGGACAGCTGACCCCAACTTACCCGGGGATATTCCAGGCCATATGGCCTCAGGCTCAGCATATAAAGCTGAGGAAGAAGAAGGAGAGGGGAGATTCAGTGATAGCATTTGTCTTCCCAAGATACTATTATGAGAGCTGGACCCTCGCTTTCCTGGGGACAACTGAGCACCTGCCTGTCCATGGGAACAGGGAAGTGAATTCTGTGTTTTGCTTTGCTTGCATGTGTGGCTTTTGCTTTCCCTATTAAACTATCTTTGCCTCAACCCAGGATTTCCCTCACTTTCANATGAGCAGGGCTTACATGGAACCAAGGCCTTTTCTCCTCTTGCCCCACCCACGAGGGGGCTCAGGGGGCACAAGATGCTGGGAGGGGACAGAGCCAGGACGGCTGACCCCAACTTACCCGGGGATATTCCAGGCCATATGGCCTCAGGCTCAGCATATAAAGCTGAGGAAGAAGAAGGAGAGGGGAGATTCAGTGATAGCATTTGTCTTCCCAAGATACTATTATGAGAGCTGGACCCTCGCTTTCCTGGGGACAACTGAGCACCTGCCTGTCCATGGGAACAGGGAAGTGAATTCTGTGTTTTGCTTTGCTTGCATGTGTGGCTTTTGCTTTCCCTATTAAACTATCTTTGCCTCAACCCAGGATTTCCCTCACTTTCACCCTTCCCATTCTCTCCCCCATCCCTCCAGGGGGGAATAGTGAGTGGCTGCATGGGGTTTAGTTTCCAGCTGGGGTTAAACCTCGACACCTTGGAAAAAATGTTAAACATCTGTAGCAGAAAGTACTCAAATGAAACTGCCAACCGTTCATCGCAGAGAATTTATGAATGTCTTCCCCTCACATCTTAAACCTTGCATTCACTGAAGGCCACAACATCCAGATATTATTGCCACATATCTTACACAAACAGGGAATCAACTAACCTGAGGTCAGGGGAGTGGAGGAACATGAGATGCTGTCACCGTGTCCTCCTTCCATTTTTTTTCCTCTGGATGTATCCTAGATGCGTTTTAATAAGCAGGAGCTGTCAGTATAACATTTTGCCTTCCTCACATCATATGTGGGAATATTAAAATAACATTAGCATTTCATTTTTGATCCAAAGATCTAGGAGTGTTTTGAGGGACAGGAGCAGACTGAAGGAACAGGCCAATGGGAACCTGACAAAACTCAGCAGGAACTAATGCAAGTCCTGCACTGTGGAGGAACTCTGTTGGAGTGAGCACAGCTCATAGAGGAGGTTATTAGCCCCCCTGTCCTCAGCATTTGTCAGGCTATATCACAACTGATATTGTGAGATCTGGGGTCCCTCATGTAAGCAAGGAGAAGAAACTATGAACTGCAGAAACTATTTTATCTGACTTCTGCATTTCCACTGAATTCTGCAATGGGAGTGTCCTTAATAGTCCCCCTGCATTGGGGGGAGTACAATAGCCTGTCAACCCCAAAATCCCTGTCCTTCATTCAAGGCCCTTGGGATCAGATCTTGCCGTATTTTATAGCTTCAAAATAAAGACTAGAGCTGGCAGTTTTCATCTTTGGGGATGTCATTATCTTTAATTAGCAGATAACTGAGAAACTGAATAGTCTTTGTGACTCATATAGCAAAGCCAGAATAAACTGTCTTAAGGTTTGAGAACAGCTTCAAATATCACTTATTTCCATCCCTGATTCAGACACTTTGTCTTCAAATTGGCTCAAGAAAGCAAGCACATCAAAGATCAATATACTTCAGGGAATATGTGGGAGGAAGGGAAGAAGAGTAATGGTGAGATGATTCCCATATTACTTTGAGGCACATTAATATTTCTTTGGCCACAAAACACAGATCACAGGTGAGCTAAACTCCAAAATAAGGTAGGTTTTGCTGCAAAATGCATACTTGTATGATCTAGGAGCCCTGCAGGTATCTTTAATGGGTATCAAACATTTATTGAGAAAACAGGAAAAGTGGTAATTTAGGACCGAAGCAATTGGCAGAGGCTCAGTATATATCACAGTAGTGCACTGTAACAAATGTAGGCAATGAGCTGGTAAAAAATAACCAAATATAAGGAAAAAAAATACCGAAGAGGATATTATCGTTCACTCATTCATTTCTTGGGAAAGGGCTGACTGGTGTGACTAGAGCTTGAGACCAGGGCACAGAGTGTATGCTCACTGTGGTGGCAGTGCCACAGTTCACACTTCTGTAAGCAGCTTTATCATAAGGCAACAGCACTTAATTTTGCTCTTAATAAAAAATGTCAGGAGACGAAGACCAAGCTGAAGATTTCTACTGCCATCCTGGGATTTAGAGGTTATGCTGAAATCATTAATACAACCACTATTTGAACTCTTTTGATCACCAAGTATTAAATTCATCTGTAAGTGCATAAATCCTAGGAAGCAGGAAAGCAGAGTTACCAGCATTGCTGGTCCATTTTCATCTGCTTTTCTCATCATTGCCAGTGGTTGTAATGTCCCTCAATCATCTCCTGAACTGCATAAAGAACCAATACAGCAGTTCCTCCTCAGATAAAGCTCTCCTAAATTATCTTAGAAGATCTGTTCTTTTACTTCAGACTCTCAGAGCATCCATTAAAATCCCAGGTGGCTTTGTTCCCTCCTTGGGGCTCCTGTTCATGATTTGTGCTACCCCAGAGAAGCAGACTTGGCTCTGCCCCCTGCTCTTTCTAACAAGCAGGTATTTCTCAAGGCAAAGAGCCTTGATGCATTTGCAGCACCCCCAGTTGTGACAGCCCAGTGGAGACAGTGCAGAGTGCTGGAAGAGGGTGAGACACATTTCATGGGTCAGTATAGGGAATGTACCTTCCCTGGGGAGCTCAGATATGTTATACATTCCTGTACAGATCATCTGGCCCTGTGTGAGGGGTGGCTGTGGGGTGGGAGGCTGCCATAATCCTCCCTGAACTCATGAGCAGAGGCACAGGACTGCTTCAAACATGACACAGCAGCACTCACTTAACTCAGGATTTTAGAGAATGTCAGTCCTTCTTTTTCATGTTATTATTATTTTTTAATGCTGTTTTGTATGGCTTTTAGCCTTCTCTGCAGAGTTTTTTCTGTATTTCATGATGATGCTGTTGAGTCCATGGTTGAATACTCATCCCCTGACAGACCTGTTCTGGCTTGCACATGCCACGGTCTTGCACATACCTGGTTGTAGATCCAGCAACCTATCCCTGTGCTGTGGTGATAAAGAAGAAAGTCTTGGGTTTTTTTGGTTTGGTTTGGTTTGGTTTGGTTGGTTGCTGGTGTTGGTTTGTTTGTTTGTTTGCTTGCAGGGTTTTGGGTAAAATGACTGCCTAATATAAAACCTGTGCTCTAAAGCCAAAAGACCTCAAGCCATTTATTAAACCCAAATCTACATTGCAAGTAGATGAGTCAGCACAGTAGTCAGGGAACTCTAATTGCAATTTCTTGTTGTTTTAGAAGTTCTTAACAAATATTTCTAAGTCAGACAAAGGATTATGGTAATGAGCCTGCTGAGCTGACACTGCCTGTCCACAAGTCTTTAAGACAATGGCCACATTTTCTTCTAAAAGCAACTCTTTCATTAACAGGAAGACTCCAGAACACATGAGTTCTCACAGAGAAACAGCTCCTCTAATTGTATTTTCTATTTGACTTCAAGCAGTATTTGAATAAAACTGTCACTCCAAATTATTTTGGCATTGTTCCATAGTCTTTCTTTTCACATCCTGGTCTACCTCTAAAATGAAGATTCATATGAAACTGCTGCTCTTGCAGCAAACTGCTGTTTTGTTTGTTGGGCTTCTTTAAGTGCCCCTCACCACAACACTGACAGCTCAGCTGAGATTACAGGATCTCTTAGGAGGTGAAACGGTCGTAGTAAGGCTTTAGATTTTCATTACTCAGCCAGAATGTGGAGTCTATCAATTACACCTACATTGACATGCTGGTGAATTAATTGGCCTGTTTGACAAGGACAGCTATTACCTCGTGTTGTTCTGACAGCTGGGTTTGATATCAGGAATTTGTCAACCTTCCACTTCACATGAGCTGCTGGAGGAACCGGTGAATAGATCAGGTGGGGACAATGCCAGATTTCCCCCCCCAATACAATCTCAACATCTGGTGATAACCTAAATGCTAAATAAAATTATGGACATTCATAACATCAATAAGCAAGGGGCAATGCCAGACCTGTGCTATAAACCATTTCCTGACTGGGCTGACAAAACATTGAAGGAGTCAGAAAACTAATTCATTATCATCAGAATAGTTAGCACCTATTAGTAGTGACTTTCTATGTGTCCTTCAAGTGCCAATGATACTTATTGGATGGGAGTATTTCAAGTTTGTCTGAGTTTGGGGACTGGTGTTTACAGAAGGGTTGATCACTTCAACTTCACCTCACTTAAGATCAGGAGCACATCTGAGTTACAGTTGGATGTAAATAGTTCTGGGCATGGAACACTGTACTGGGAAACTGTGCAGCTCACTGTCTACCACTATCCCATTTTGAGACAGTTTCTAGAGTTTAGTTCTTTCTTTTCTGTGGCTGCTCTCAAGAGCTTTTCCTGGCCTTTTAAGAGCAGATTAGAAAGTGAAGTAGTATTTTATAGAAAACAACACATAGGCATGTTCTTCCCCAGAGCTGGCAGAGATTCATTGGCCTTTCTGTCTTATAGTCCCCTTCCTCTAGAAGGAAATACCTGAGCTGGTTCCCAGCTTAGCGAGAGATTGTCCCTTTCTCCATGAAGAACAAAAGCCAAGCTGTGGCTCTGCCCCCTTTGCTTCCCTTGATGCCTTAGGATTTTAGCTTTTACATTTTTCAAATCCTATACTGCATTAGTGCATAGCTCTAAACTCCATATAAAGTGTAGTTAACAGTCTTCACATTTTGGTCAGACAAAACAATCCCTCTGGGCCTGTGATCCAAGGATGTTCTACAGCCTCAGACCTGGAAAAGTATAAACAAAAGTGAATTGGGGGAGGAAACTGGGGGAATATGACTCCATTACCTGAAGCTGTAATTGGAGGATTAATGCCTGACATGTAAATGGACCAAACTCATATCAGTCTGAAAAGCTTGTGAGCATCGTCCATCTTGGGTGTAGCCTCAGAAGCTTTTGACTGCCCCAGCTGCACCTGTTTGAAAGTCTTTAATAAATACTTTATTCTTTTAATCTTGTTTAGCCTCTGTTAAAGGTAGCCACTCCAAGGCATCACTCTCTGCTGGGCACAGAGACAGAGAAATGCCCTTGCAGCCAGGAGATCCCCTCCCGGACAGGAGGGCAATGAAAATAGACTCATCCTCACAGCCTAAAGTGGCTCAGAATCAAATCCTGAGACACAAAACTCCATTAGGTCAAAAACTTAGCACCATTCAGGCTTAAAAGTTAGTTTGTAAACAATTAGGATACGCTAAAGCTGTTATAAAGTAAAGACTTACAATAATTCTATAAAAATGAAAAATGAAAAACACCTCAAACTTCCTAATTCCCTAGCTCAGCAAACAAGTACCAGCTACTTGGCTTTCCCAAGACCACGAGGTAAATTGCGCATGTACTAGGGAGAGATATGCTTTGGGGCAGCCCTTTGGCCATGAAGCAAGTCTCATTTTTCTTTAAATGAAATGACATTCTTTTTCTAAATCTGAAGCAGCAGTTATCAGCATTATCCATTACCTGAAGAATGCCAACATGGACAGACCATCAGGTGGGCTCTGAGAGGAATTGAATCCACAGGGAGATGGGTCTGGCTAACTGGTGGCAGAGTGAAAGCAGTCCAAGCCTGACATCTGGCTCCTCTGGGCAAGCAAAGCGTTGGTCTCCACATAGGTGATCACCATAAATCCTTTATCCTACAGCTATAGTTCCACTCCCTGAGAAAACACAGCAAAGAGGAGCTGCTGCCCTCCACCCATCAGCCCTGGGTTAACTGTGGGCCTTGAGACCATACTATCATTAGGTCTAGAAATTACTGGTCTTTTAAAGACATAATAAGGCAGACAGGTTTTCATTTATACCTTACTAGTTTTGCTAGGAAGTGGTACACGGTAAAGATTCAATCACCCAGGGCTTGGTGAAAAGACACAGAGGAAACACTATTATGGTGCTTATGACTGTTGAGGGGAAATAGCTGTGACCAGCTCATTTATTTTCTTTGACTAGGTCATATGCTTGTGGCCAGCAAAACCATTTTATCCATGGGTATGTGGTTACCACCAAACTCCTTTAGCAGGTAGTCCAAGAAAAGTAAAGTTAAAAAGGTCTTTTACAATACATTAAAAAAACTAGCAGAAAACAATTTGGCAAGCTCAGTCCCACAGATTCTTGTAGGAAATATTTACCCTGTGGTAGTCAGTTGTTTTACTTTCACAGCCAGGGGCTGCTCACCTGGAAGAGGGTTTCCAGGGCTGGAAAAAACACTATGATGCCTGCCTGCCTTGGCCTCAGACCACAAAAAATGGATCCCTGGACTCTTGTTCTGCCTTTCATCTGAAATAAAATTCCCTAAGCTGGGGGAAGAATGCAAGGGGAGCAGCTTTCTTATTGCTTCTACATCTGGCTGCAAAGCTGGTAAGTGATACATTGCAAAAAACTGGAAATGTGCAATGGACAAAATGTATCCCAGTTTTTGCAGAGCTGGTGATATCACCTCCAATTTAAAGGGATATTTTAAACAGATGATTCAATCAGCAAGCAGAGAAAGTTGCAAAAAATAAATGCAGTTCAATGGTGAGACATTTCCCTTTTTGAGGCACTACCTTGAATTATGCAGCAGTGCATCAAACTGACTTTCAAGTCAAAGTGACCTTTGGTCAAAGTATATTGAAATAATCTTACTTCATAAAATATTGGTTTGGGGAAAAACCCCAGCACCCGGCACATATAGATTTTGCCATTTCAGAAACTTCTCTTACCAAATGAAAAAAATACAGCCTTGTAGGTGTTCATTAGCAGCAGAAGTAGCATGGGGATCCATACACACAGTAAGTGTGATCAAACTGAAGTGTTAAATTACCTAAGCAAGAACTGCACTGGTAGATTTCTCTTAGAAAAAAAAAAAGATGGTCAAGTAGACACAGGCAGTAAGATTACCTTTAAAATGTTTTACTGTAGACCTAAAATAGCTATCCAGCTTTGAAGGAAAAAAAAAAAAGAGAGAGAAGGGGAGAGGGGAAAGAGAGAGAACATAATTTCCAAACCCTTAGCTTATTTTTAATTTATAGTCCTTGGAAAAAAAATAAGTGGATAGCCCAATCATTTATATGCCTGGGCAAAAGCAATACATCTATATAAAAGTACAGTGATATATTTCTGTTGCTAGTTTAATGTGCTGCTCTGTGCCCTGTGTGTTCTGATTCATTGGAGAGCAGCAATCATGTCGACAGGAGCTGTTCTTCAGTTCCCATCAGCGACAACTAAAGGCCAATTCAAGGTTGTGGTGGGGTCATGAATCTAACATAGTCACTGATAGAACAATTTTCCTTCTTCATGACACTGTCGGTGGGACACAGAGGGAATACACAGCAAGGATTGCTGCAGGTATGTCTTGTTTCCTCATCCTTCCTCCCCTCTCTCCACGCCTCTTCTCTTTTTTTGTTTTTAATTTTTGGCAATGGTGTGTGCTGTTAACGAGCAGCCTCTGGGGAATACAGAATCAGCACCATGGAAAATAAGAAGAGAGGAAACTTCTAAGCCTTTAGGAATCCAGCATACTCCTAGCCTCTGTGCAGGGCGACTCAGCAACATCAGCTCAGTGTGAAAGCTGGATCCACCCTGAGACAACACGGACCGCATGTCTGAAGACATGTACAGCCTTATAAAGAAGAGAGGTGCTGGACCAAACTCTACAGTGTTTTCACCTCTGGTCCACCACCCTTTGAGTTAAATAAAGAGGCATTTTTATCTGGCTGTAACTGTACCTGAGTTGCTATCCTCCTGTGGTATGAAAATAAGACCTGAAATTTGCCTGACAATATTATTTTCCTACATGGGTCACCTACACTGGTGAGCTGGTGAGGGTTATTTTATTCTCATGCCACTACCTGTCACCACAGGGCCGCTCTGATCTAAGGCACTGGTCTAAAATAACCATCCCGGGCAAGCTGTATGGTTATACTCAATGCTCTGGATTTCCCATGTCTCGAAGGCCAAAATCCCAGCTCATACCTGCAGTGAATAGGGATAGGCCCATCAAATTTGCCTCCCCTGTGCATTACACTCATTCACACCTAGAGCAAGGCCACGCTGCACGGGTCTCTGAAAAGGCCACAAGTGAAGACCTTAGCAGGGCTCAAGTTCCTCCTTGAGAGAGTTGAACAGAGAAGAGCTGGAAGAATGATGACCTTTCCTGCTCACATGAATGCTGCTCCACAGGGGCATGGGTGGCTGGGCCTGCTCACGGGGTCGGCCTTCCCTTCTGATGCAAATGCACCAGGCGCAAGGGAGAGGGAACTGCAGCCGTACAGGGATGCAGGGGGGGCACTAAGAGATCTGCTCTCTTGAGGGATCTCCCCAGCTTCCCAGGGGATTGCCTTCAAAAATTAGGGGGTTCCCTCCTTGTTTTAAGCAGCTTCAAAGCCAGGTGAGACCCAGTCTGCCATTTCCCTTTGATGTCCAAGAAGGATTCCATGACAATTTACATGGACCCATTTAGGTCCTAAACAGGAGGAGAGGACCTAAGTTTTTCTCTACTGCTATGGCCTTTAAGACTTACCAGAACACTGGCATTTCCTGCCTCAGCATTAGGAAACCTAAACACGCCTTGGCTTGCACATGTGTGTCAGAGTCCCTGCACAAGGACTGGGGGTCAGCTGCATGGTGCAGCCAGCACAGCTCCAGCCCTCTCAGCTCCCAGGACATCCGGCAGTGCAGTGAGTGGCGCTCCAGCAGCCTCCCCAGAGCCAGCACGTGGGCTCACAGCCCTGTCCTGGGCACAGTCAGCATCACTGGGGGCTGTGAGGCAGGGCCTGGCCCTGAGCACTCTGAAATCCACAGGCAGGGGCATGTGAGGAGGTTGCCTGCTCCTCCGTCACGGCTGAGCTCATGGGCACCTCCAGCACACCTGCTCACACACACTGATACCGAAACACAGACTGGGAAAGAGATAAATTGCCCATTTTTTGGTGTCAATGATTCTTCAAAAACGCACAGAGCAGCTTTGGCTGGGTTTAGCTTGACTTGTGCAGCTTCAGAGAACCTTCTCAGTCCCAGACATGGTCTTTCCCAGGCAGAGGCCTGCTGGCAAAGCCTGAAAAGTGGCAGTGGATCTGTCTGTTTGCTGGGGTAAAATATAAAGCTTCAGGGTCCAGTGTTGTCCCACAGTTGCCATCTGCAAATACTAAAATCACATTGAAACCAAGCTAACGAAACATTCAAATCTAAAATTAACAAGACACTCAAATATATAAAAATACGGCTGTAATTCACAACCCTATTTAATTAAATTTTATTCCTGCACTTGCAATTAAAGATATTTTTATATATATTTAAAAAAAGGGAATAGGGATTTGTATTTATTAATAGTAAGGAAGGGCTGGAAATGGAAAGAAGAGGGTTTGTGCAGCATTCCTGCTGACATGCAGGCTTTCCCAAGAGCATCCCACCAATGCTATTAGCTCTCACTCACTAACTCTCAGGCCCTGCAGCTGTACACAGCTGTGTCTAAGTGTCTGATTTTTTTAGTCTTGTTTATAGTGTTGTAGTTGCTCCTGATCAAACTGACTGAAGATAAGATCCCAGCATGTGCTGAACTCAGAAGCAGAAACTTGTGTCATCATCCTCTTCCATGTGTGCATGTGTCCATCCCACCACAGGTGGAGGAAATGAAGAGTGTAAAACCTTCCAAACCTCATTTTTTAACTCTTCTTTGGGCAGAATGTTTTACCATATTGATTTCATTTGCATTAAAAATGCTTCTCTGGAACTGAAAGACTTGCATCTGTCCCATTATTTTAGATCTGAGCTGGCAACTGAGTTAATATTAAAATGACATATACACACAAATCACATTTCCTATGTTACAAATAACAGGAGCAAAGTGAATATACCAACATTAATAATTTACCTTTTGAGCTTAGCCCCTCTTTATTTTTCTGAAACTTCCACAAGCAGATTGCCATTTCCTCCAATTTATTCATTTATCAAATTCAGTCAACAGTTTAAAAGAACGTTTACCTAACAGATAGCTTGCATTTTGCTTCCATTTTCACTGCTCAGTATTTGAAACAAAGTGTGAGTCACAATTGTGTAATTAAAGCACATAATATAATTCCTTTTCCTCTGTTAAATCAAAATGTAATACTTCTGGGGAAAAGTACTGCCAATGTGTCTATAAAAATCAAATTTCTACAAATAGCTTTGTCTGTGTCTGAATTTCATCTACATTCATTCTGGCTAACAACTCAGTTGCTGGCATGTTTAGCAAATAATCATTAAAACAGACAGAGCAGCTTTATTTCCTTCCTTCACTGTAAAGTATGAAGGAAAATACATTTGCTTTCCTTTAGTTATCTTTAGCTTCTAATGCCACCCAGCCACTCCTTTCCCCCTGGTTCTGCAGGTGCCATTAACAACAAAAAAGGCTACTGACAGCAGCTGCCTTTTAGCTGCCTTTGATTCACTTTCGAGCAGCAGCCTTTGGGGTTTTGCAGATCCCTGGTCAAAGTGAAAACCAATAGTAAACTAAAGAAACATCAGGAGCAGAACAATAAATCTTTCACGCTTCCTCTCAATTCTTGTTTAGCTTTCATGTTTCTGGCCCAAGAAAAAAAAGTTTTTCCTCCTGTTTTAGTTATCTTTTGTTAATGTCAAATCATATTCCTTGTTTATTTGAGGGTTAACCAGACATGAAACCTGCACATAGAAGCTTAAAAATGCACCAAGCAGATCTTTGCCCCTTCTCCCCATCTGATTTTTAGCTAAGCATTCAGGTGCTCCTTGCACTCAGAAGTCTCTGCTGTCTTGATAGGATGCAATTACTTTCCATGGCCACTGGAAAGGCAGCATCTCACTAGCCCCAAGACCCCACATCAGGTGGCTCAGAACACCATCCAGCCTGGCGTTGAACTCTTCCGGGGGTGGGTCACCCACAAGATCTCTGGGCAGGCTGTGCCAGTGCCTCATCACCCTCACAGTAAAAGAAATCACAAGGGTTGTGTATGATTCAAACATGTGAGACGCCTTAATTCCATGAAGGATTTCTGCCAATCCGGGCTGAGATGCTGCTGAATGAATGTAAAACTTAAACACCAGTTTGCACGTGCAGAGCTCTTGGAAAGGAGCAAAGGCTTTTTCAAAGAAAAACGGAGTTGCAGGGGATCTCATCTTCTAAATCCATTCTGACTTCCAAACGGCAGCACTCTCTCTGCATTTTTGGAGGAGACAGAACAGATTTAGAAAGTGGCTGCTTTTTGATTTATTGTCTTTATGCTGGACATAGGTTTTTATTAAAGAAAGCAGATACTCAATAATGTTAACTAGTAATGGGAATTGACTTTTCACTAATTGCACAGAACCTGGCATTAATACACTTTAATAGAAAATAGGCTTGTGCACTCCAGATCAATCTAAAAGTTTTCTCTGAGTACACTGCAGACAAAGGGCTCCAACAACACCACAGCTAAATAAGACATTGTATTTATTTATTTATTATTCCTCCAGCTATTGAGATAGGGAAATAACTCTAGGGAATGAGGGAAATGCTTTATCTTAGTTGCTTTTCCACCTTCTGTTTGCTCCATAGGGCTCATCATTTCCTGGTCTGCTATTCTGTCCCATTTGCCTAGTTTGTAAACAGAGGACAATTTTTGTCTGCCTCAGGTACTGAGGGATGCAGGCAAAATAAATGTTTTGGAAGTACGTATGACATGAGAAATAAAACAATTTAGCACTAAAACAATATAAATATGTTATGATTACTATAATTATCATCATCATTACTATTATATTTATCTTATTATTTTTAGTAATATTATTTGTTTAAAATGTTAATGTTATAAAATTAATTCTCTATATGTTTAGTTTCACCATCTGGCTTCTCATTAGAAGAGCACAAGGGGATTAACAGCACCAGGGGCTAAAACCCTCACGTGTTATCTCGGGTGTGTAGTTCCGTAGGGCTCAGCTGCCTCCCAAGACAACATCATGAAGCCCCTTTTCTGGGGCCTGGCAGGGGAACGCCAGTGAGCACAGTCAAAACCACCACTTTTTCACCCAAGTGGTTTGGAACATTTACTGCAATAAGGCTTACTCCCATGATGCAGTTAACAGGTACTTAGCATCTCCTGTCAGCCACCTCCAGAAAAAAGATAAAGACAAATGAAACAGGATCATCACTTAGTCCCTGTCCCACTGAAACTCTTGTAGGAAATGAGACCATGTGCTCTCACAGCAAATAGTGGTTCCAAGTGGAGCAAATTGGAGTCCCAACCCTTTTTAGGGGCTATTACCAGTCCAACAAAGCAGCTAATAATAAAGGATTGCTGCTTTATTTCCTGCACTTAAAACAGATTGGCAAAACCTTCCTAATCATTTCCGACGCTGAAGCATTATAGAAGCAGACAGGCTTCTGAAGAAAGGCAGGATTTTCCAGCAGTTTTGGACTTTTGAAGGGTGGGAGTCCATGACTTTATCTGAATAAAGTTTGAAGCACCCTCACCTTTATAACCACACCTCCCATAGTTATCAGCTATTTGAGATCCTTTTCAGCCTTTTCTGAGCCAGCTGAAGGAAAAAAGCCCCCTTGCCCAGGGTACTGACAGTGACACAGGGGCTGATGAAGGGCAATACTTTGTGCTAGGTAGCAACCTATGCTTGTGTCACAGAGAAGTAATTTTGAGTTCTGTGCTCTGTGTGGGTGGCGCAATGGCACAACTCGACTTCTCCCATGGCTGGATTCCCAATTAATGGCCCCTGAGATGAGCTGGGGTACAGCACTGCTGTGCTGCTCCCCAGGAGGTGAAATCAGCTCTGGAAAAGGAACCCTGCACTTTTGAAAACTTCTGGCTCACCTCAACACTCCTAAAGAAGACAGCCAAACTGCTGAGGGAAAGCCCCTCCATGGGGGAGGGGATACCCCCAATTCCCTTTCTAGGCTGGTCCACATGGCTCCATTGCTGCCACGATTGAGTTCAGGAGGATGCAGGCAGATGGGAGGTCCCTCTGGCAGTGTTTCAGGCTGAGGTTCTTTGCCATTTGAAAGGACAGGGAATGTGTTCCTGCAGGAGGCTGAAAGGCCCCTCAGGATGCAGTACACTTGTATTTGTTTCATTCAGTTTTGGTCTGGGACACAGGGACGAAAACCCAGAGCCACACCACCAGTGCCAGGTTGTTTGGGCCCCTGGACCTGCCTATGGCAACAGGAGGTCACCTGCTGTGGGCTGAACTCCCACCCAGGGTCTGAGGGCTTTGCTCTGCAGTTCATCCACCACACCTGATCCCTTTGCTGGGGAACAGCATCCCCTGGCCCTGGGCACGGCTCCCCCACAGTGCTGGGATAAGCTGCTCAGTGAGCAAAGCGTGGAGAACACTGAAATTACCTTCCTGCTTCTTCATCTTGTTGCTGATTTTTTATCAAAGCTATGCCAACTCAAACTAAGCTCACTGCTAAGGAAGTATTACCAGTTCACCATAATTACTATTTAAAAGTGTGTTATGATGCTGCTTATTAGAAAGTACTAATATATTATTAATTAATATCCTACCTTAAAGTGATTTTTTACCACCATCAATCAGTGATAAAGCCACTTATATTTGTCCCCTTTCCTAAAATGGTAGTTTATACTGGAAGAGCCACTCTACTTGTAGTGCCAAACATGTTGCTTCTGAATACCTGCAGAAATGCAGAGCAGCTTGCCCCACAGGGATGTTTTATTTAGTCAGACAGCCCTTTGAATTGAAAGGGTAACCATTTCTGATTATAACCTTGGCTTTGCACTTCAAGTAATTATCCTTTAATTGCATTACCCTATTTGAAATAGAGATGTAATTGGAAAAAAACAATTTGATGTTCCCTGATGCATACTCTGACATGCATTATTTGCTTTTTATTCAAATATAAATGTTCTCTGTAATTCTATCAAAGAAAAGAGAAAAATAAAACAAAATTGAAATGTCAGTAGCAATTTTGGACATGTGAGAAGCATCAGCAACTAGTGCTGGGTGGGAAAAATAATATTGTGAAATTAGTGGTGACAGTGGAAAGAAGAGATGTGAAAGGGGAAAGGGCTCCAGCTCAGCTCCTCCTGAAGCTATCTCTGTTGCACATGGTGGTATCTACATACTGAGCTGGGTACCAGCTGTACCTGAGTGATGGATGGGCCTTTAAAATTACATTGAAGCAGAAGATGCAGAAGCACAGTTTCCAGCCTTCCAGTTAACTATTGAACAATTACTAAAGCCAGTACAAGTCAACAGAGTGCAGGTCCCCTTTCCTCATACCCTACGGGAGAGAACACACACACACTTAGGTAGAAAAGTGTGTTTTAGTTCTTCCTTCTTGGGCAGATTCAAACAAATCCAGATCAGTGACAAGTTATACCCATGCCACTTGCACCTGGTATTTCTGAGAGAGGAGCTCCACCCAGTTTGGCTGGATCAACTGCACATTACAGTCCTACAAGCACATGTGTACACACACACGTTACTGAGATCTGAATCAGCCTTGGACCATTTGGAGCACTATACAGATAAAAATTAAATAAGTTAGATACAATGTTAGTGAGTTAGGTTCTGCCACTCTGGAGCAAAAATACTACTTAAAACTAAGGAGTCAGGATGTGTTCAGAAGGTAGACAAGGAAAACTTTGTTTGGTTTATAATGACGATGCCTGGCAACCCAGCAAAAAACCCCCCAAACCCCATCAGTTGGTGTTTGCTCCCTGCTGGTGCAGACAGCACCTGCCCTGAGTAGTACAGGTTTGTACAATCCTTCCCAGATCACAGTTGAGGAACTACATCTGTGACTTAAGTGTTGCTATTGTGTGTATAATGCAATTCACTCTTTGTTCAGAGTAGAGCTGGAGGGGCCCATGGTAGCTTTGTTTTAAGGACTTTGCTTCAGTGCCATGCCTGCTAGCCATTTGCTGGTGTTTATTTTTGTGTACCCCCCTGTTCAGCAGGAAAATGAAAATGTGAGTGCAAGATGAATGACAAACCAAGGTTGTTCCCATAGCACATACTGCGTAATCTATGCTGTAAAGACTTTCACAGACACACCTAGCCCAGTTTGGGTCAGAGGTGCCTGGTTGGGATGGAGTGTGCACATAGAGCTGGGTATTGCAGCCCACCCCTACCGCAGAAGAAATTGCAGACAATTTCTGCAGCAAATCCTATGACAGATGTCCTCTGACAGCAGCCCTGCATCCTCACCTACTCCAAACCAGAGCCAGCCCAGTCTTTACTTCAAAAAGTCAGCAGTTCTCAGACAAGACGCTAACACAGGGGAGTCATAAAGCAGAGGTGGTTGGCACAGACTAGGCTGGGTAAATTTGGCCTTTCTGAGGTTTTTGATAAAAGCAAAACCAAACACTCAAACCCAATAGGAAGAAAACCTCTTGTGAAAATTAAAATTCTGGTTTTGTCTGGAGATAGAACCAATTTTCATAAGTTACTGTGCTTTCTACCCAGTTTGTTTATACCGACCACATCTAACAGAAAGCACAAAAAAAGTCATCTGTTCTGCTTCTGCCTGTCGGCCTGCCCTGTCCCCATGTCCAAGCCTCATTCTGAACTCCAAAGGGAAACATAAAGTTCAGATCCAGGCATTTGGCACATAACACATCATAGGCACTTCAGGCTTCTCTGGATCTTTAGGGAACAATCCTGTAAAGGTTACCCAGCATTTTGTTTTGGGAATCCCACAACAGAAGGTGATTTTATTTTAACTGTACACTGTACACTCTGTAGCTGCTTTCCACAGTGGCTTTTTAGGATTGTAAGATCTTGGGCACAATCTCTCCTCCTGTTTCACATATAACCAGCGAGGGTGAATGGTGTCTTTGTCCAAATAATTCTGTCAGTCTCAGCATTTTATCCTGACACATTTCACCTGGGCAGAAAGCACCTCTTTGCTTGGCCCCCTCATTGCTCTAAACAATTTAACTCAAGTCACCAGGACTGCTAGTAGGAGCTCACTACTGAAACACGGAACAGCACAGCTGAGATTTGGGGCTCCCTCAAAAGTGTTTTGAGGAGCCTGCACAATTTAAGGAGCCTGCTGGAGGCTAGGCATCCTGCACAAGTGTATTTAACAGAGAAGTAGCTCTGATTTTTCTCTTTTCTTAGAGATTGATCTGAAACTCCCAGGAAGAAGCACAAAGATAACAAATGAAAACTAAGCCAAAATATAATCACTCTAATTATAATGACTACTAGAAAGAGATGGTTGTCAAGAGAGAAGTTCCGGGAGCATTGAAGTCAACTGTCAAGATCCAGCCCATCTGATTGAAAATTGACAAGCAAGTCAGCTGAGAGAGCACTACCATGTTATAAAACAGAACGAAAGGAGCAGCTTGGAGATTTGGTGGTGGAGTTTTTGGTTGTTTGTGGGTTTTGGGGATGTTTTATTGTGTGCTACAAACTTACAATAGAAAATGGATGAAGTGAGAAGAAAACTCATTCTCACCTGGGTTATAAGGTACTCTAATGCAGGATTAACCAGAAAAAGAAATAGTGAATTAAGAAAACTTATGTTACTGAAATTTGGTAAAATCTTATTTTCTACCTTTAAGCAAAGTAGTTATGTTAAAAGGTTTCTCAGATGACTTGTGAGGCCTTAAAAGCTGTGAATGAAGTAGAACCTTAAATTCTCAAAGAGAAATCACTGGGAATTCAAAGTTCTGATGGTCCTGGTTACCAGCTTACCAGGCTGTACAGCTGGTGCTTGCATATTTGTACATATATATATATATCTATATATATTCTTTTTAATATGTTAACTAATGTTTTCTAGTTCATGGTACTAATTCAGCAGCTAAAACAATCAGTTTAAAAGTAGGTAGAGCTATCAGTTAAAGTGCAAGAAAAAAATGGAAAAGTAACGAGAAAATCAGAAGATGATAGAAGAGAATTGCTTTTACTTCTGGTTGCAGGCCGGAGCTCTGCACTGACCCACTCTCAGGAGGTTGTAGTAGGTAATGCTGACATCTGTAGGTGAGATGGAGAATTGAGCTTCTGACACAAGTTGTTAATATAGTCCTAAGTAGATCTTAGAAAGGCAAGTCACTTAGTGTGTGATTCAGATTTATTCTGCTGCCGAGTACATGCGAAGAGCTACCGAAGGAAGCTGAGGGAAGAAGAGAAGAATTCGAGCAATCTTCTCACCAGTTATGGTAGGAGAACCAGGGAAACTCCATGTCTCTCTCGTCTTTTCCCTACCCCAGCCCAACACATTAGGGTAGGCTGCTTCTAGCTCCTGTTGTAGCGACTCTGGTGGAATGCCGTCCGAGTACTTCCCTGTTTTTCTGGGGAAGAGGACACGTGTGCCTCTGTGCCACTGACAGAAGCACCACTGTGCATGTCAGGAAGTTTTCCACTTTGCCAGTGAGTGCAGGGCCCTGCTATGAGTGCCTTCTTGGCTACCCAATACTGCATTTCTAAGGCAATGTTCAGGCAGGAGATCTAAATCAAGCTTTCATAGTGAAATGTAAAATGCAAATGTATCTATGAAGACGTGTTGCTCTCCTCTTAAAGAACTAGCAATCATTGAGGCGTTTGGGGATTGGGTGTGAAACACTTACAAAGCCCAAAAAGAAAATCATTTTATCTTACGTGCCAATCTTGCACCTGAGTCCGCTACATTGCAACCTCATGGCTGTGGGTAACACTTCTCTTGTGCTCAATTTCTGAATGTTTCAATTAATTCCTCTGAGAGGAATCCCCCAGTTCTGGGGACACATCTCTTGGAGGTGCACCATGGAACTCACGGACAAGTTTGCAGTAAGCTGATGCCCTCTGCTGGGTGTGAGGGACTAGAAACACGTAAGTTCCCTATTTCAGAGCGCTATAATGGCACAAATCTCCTTCAGAGAGTGAACTGGACAGTTTAATGTCAAGGGTTCACACCTCCCTACAATATTTCTTAATACAAATTGGAAGACAGCTGATGATTTGAAATCTAATTGCAGAGAATGAATAACTGTAGTTCTGGTTATGGTTTCCACATTGGTGAATATTAGATGCAACTTGTAATTAATGATCTTTGAATATATTAATTTCAATAAACTGTTCCTCTACTATCAGTTGGATTTAAAACAATGTGTAATTTGAAGCTGGAGAGAAGTATCTGAAGAGGTCTTTAAATAAAGTTGCATTAGTGTGGTGTTGACTGCTTCGAAACCAGTATAAAGATGAACAAAACTTTCAGAATGTTTGCTGAAGAGTTATTGGGAAAAAAGACCTGGATCGTGAGGGACAAGCTACTATATGTTAGCACACCTTATATTCCACTGAGAGATCAGTTGCAAAATGCTGAAACTGCATTTATTGAGACACAAATACGACAAAAGAAAAGTAATTCTAATTTTAGGGGAAAACAAAACAGGAAATCATGTGTTTGTCATGAGGCTGAGAACTCTAAGGCCTTGATGCTGACTGCAGCTAGCTGTAGCTGTTTCTGTCACACACCAAGTGACAGATGTCCACTTAACATCTCTGGAGCTCTGTCACTACAGGATATCAGTGAGAGCGTTTGTGCAGCTGTCTATTGGTCCATTCTAGCTAATATACGTAATGCCTAAGAGAAAAGGCTAAAAGGAACACAAAACCAGATCTAAAATAGGTAAAATTTTGTCACCTTAAGTGTTTTCTTCTTTTCTTTTAGAATTTTTAATTCTGACTTCTGGATTTACAAAATTACAATTTTTGTGTAGGTCTGCCCACTTGCAGCTCTTTCTGATGTCTTGAATGGTAAGAGATTCACAAGTTAGAAGTTGTCTTATGTTACTTACTGAAGTAATGAATTTAATTGATTAAAAAAACCAACCAAACAAATAAAAAACCAAATTCATGCTGTCTCTAAGGATAAGGTTATAAAACACTCCCAAAGATAAATGTCTTTTTGTAGCATAATGCTGAAGAAGTTAAAGTAAACCTTCTCTGAGTTAATTACCTGACTGCACTACACTGTTATTTGAGTACTTAATACAAATAATCCCAAGGGATACTTAATTGGTTTTAAACTTTCGGCTCCACAAAGGGGCACATCTTACCTCTGGTCTGACCACAGGGTTGTGTGACAATTCTCACAGAATCAACAGAAGAACCCTCACTGACTTCGGAAGATGTTAAATTTGACCGTGTTCTGAACTTAGTGAAGTTTGCTCTGTGTGAGAAAGTAAAATGTTAAGGACTGGCTTGGTTTCTTAGAAGACCACAGTTCTGGAGCTTTTGTTCAATAAACTCAAACTGATTCATGGCATATGCATTCTTCATAAACCAGAGTCTTTTATTGTCATTGATTTTTGTCTTTTGAATATGTAAACTTTGCCAAAGCATAAATTTTTGCAATTCATACCGAAAGGAAAGTTTTAATACAGCCACTGAGGTACATCTGCACTTGGATTCACTGCATGCAGGGCTTAAAGTGGTTATGGATTTTGGATTTTATGGAAAGTAGCTGTTTCCTTTGGCTCTATTAAAATAATGTTCTGTTTAAGAGGCTTAATTGTGAGTAATTCTGGCAGATGGGGAAGTACATGTGCTGCTGGGAGTCACAAGCCCACACTTTAGATGATGGCAAAATAGCTTGTGTGGTGTTTGTAAAAACAGCATAAAGAGAAATTCCTGCTGTAAGCAGTTTAAATCTAGCAAGATGGTAAAGTTTGACTTGTAACAATGTCTTTTAAGAGGAAAATGGTTGTGAGGCATGTGGAACTGTATAAAGACCTGCTACTGAACTTAGTAATACACTACAGCCTAGGCACATTAAGGAAATGCAGCTAAATGGAAATGTCCTAAACATGTTAAGAGGACATGGGAACAGCCAACACCAAAACGTCATTTTTTTACCAGAAAAAAAACCTAAACCCTAAGTGTCCTTAGGGACTGTACCCACTACCTGATGCAGGTTTTTAGTCAAACAGCAGTCCTGTGCTTTCTGTTAGGAAACAAGTGTTTTATTTGGGAAAGCAGTCACCTGCTAGTGCATCTGTAAAATGAGAGGCTGAATGTACTAACTTCGCACAGACTTAATGGAGATGGAGAAAGACAGTTCTAATAATGAGATGCTCTAGGCAACTAAAGTTATTGGTAGTTACTGAATCCAAAACCTGTCTGTGGACCTGAAGTGGTTATACTCATCACACACATGGAAGCCTGTTAAGTTTGTTAACAATGGGTACTGCCAACTCTGGTCTAATTAAAAAAAACAATAAATGCATGTAAAAGACACGACTCAAACAGCTTTTCCCCTCTCACTTTCCTGGAAGTTACCCGTTTATATTTTCATCTAATTCAAAAGATTGCTTAAGAGATGAAACAGTGCGGGACATCCACTGCAACACCTGCCAATGCTCTGACCAAAAAAAGGGAAAAGAGTCTGATTATTTTTGTAACAGATTTAACAAAAATGTAGCACCTCAGTGCTTATGCTCCAGTAGGACCAGCAGATGTCAGCATAACTCAAAGCATAACTTCGGATTTTGGCAATGCAACATTCATGACACCAGAACAAAAAAAAATCTGCTGAGCACATAGCAAGATTATACAACTTTACCAAGTAAGTCTGCAAGAAGTTAACAGTATTCTTGAAAAAACATGACCAACAATGCAGATTTTCCAAGTCATCAAAGAATCAGACATTAATACAAAACACAACAAAAATACAAAGAATAAAAATGTTACTAAGACTTAATTTATAGTTTTTTTCAATAAGCCTTGTTATAGTGTAAAAGCTTAATATTATGAGAACAGATAATGTATCAACCAAAGATACTTTCCAATCATCTGGGTTTTTTTGGTAATAGTCTAGATAACCTTGGTTTGGAAACAGACACTCAAGTTAATTTCAGCTGCATATAAACCTTTAAAATCAGTAAAGAGAAAAAAATGAGGAGAGGGCTGTTGAAGTACTGGTTCAGTCCAATTACAGACTGATAACACAGCAAAATTGTTTTAATTTTGTTCTACAGAAAACAACAAAGTAATGGGTAATACTTTAACACAATGCCGTGACAGGTTAATTTCAGTATTTTAATACGAATTAATATTTATTAATTAACATTAATTCATATCCTTATGAATTCATACGTGTAACTTGATCTGAAGTCCTAGTAACTGGGATGAGATCTGAACACTTAAATGCTTTTGACTCCTTTTTAAGAACACAGGATTATCAGATGTAGATTCAATATGCTATGGAAGATACAGTATTCACTACTAATACTAGAAAGAGAGCTTTATTAATACTGCATGTAAATTCAATGAGAACTTCAACAACATTTCACATAAAACAGATTGAAACCCATGAGATCCTGAATTTGAGAAGCAGAAATGAGAGATACACAGAGATGGTACGTTCTATAAAACAATATATGAAAGAATAGTGTTTAAGTTCAGGATAGATCACATTAGAATTCAGCACCTTGTACTTGAATACAGTTGTTCAGTGAGATCTTACCCAGATGACTAAGAAGCCTGAGTACACTGCAGACTAAAGTGTGACAAGACAGCAGTATGGTTATGTCCTTAATAACACGGAAAATGATTGTGAAAGTGAGCACATTCATCACGTGGATAATGACAAATTCCATTAGCTTCCATTAAATTACTACACGCTGAATGTGCTGTGTTTTATCAAAGCATGGACCATACAGTCAGGATTAAATAATGCACATAGACACTACCCAACGTGCTTATTTCTAATGATCTCTCCTCCCTCTATCTCGATCTGCTCGTAGAGCCACTTGCGGTCACAGCGACACTCCGTGCCGCACTTGTTGGAGCCGCACTTGGGGCAGGCGTAGAAACAGCCCAAGCAATCTTCATCCAGGCAGTCACACAGGTCCATCCCGCTGTACAGCAGCAGGCCCTGGCTGTCATACACTTTACTCTTGGCTGGTATAACTTGCCTGTACAATGAAAAACAACAGTTCATTTCCGTGTTAAAATCCGCTTATTATTTTGATGCCAAGTTGCTAATAGTTGTGGAGGGAAGTTTGCTTTCTTCAGGTGTTCACTTTAACACTGCTAATTTCAAAGATATACATACCTTACCGTGTTTGATAACAGATCTTTCAGTCCTAATTGTATCTCCACTCTTAGCCAAACTAAGCAGAAGAAATAGAGGGAGAGGGAAGGATGTGTAATTGGTAAGCAGCACATATAGTGTCTGTTTCTGGCTGGTACAGTTACATTTAGGTGGAAAGCAGGGGCAACACATTAATGTGGTATTTCTTGCATATTTTGACAAATAGAAAATGTCTTTTTTTTTTTTTTTAATCAATCACATTAGAAGTTTGTAACTCGTTATCCAGTATCCAATTCGGGTATTAACTTTGTTTTTCAAAAGGAAGATATGGTCCTAACTTGCACACTTTTGTTTACCAAGTGTAACTACTGAGTTTACAGAAAGATTATAATATTTTAAGTGCAGCCTACTTGATCTTACTATATTCAGATTTATCTTATTATCAGAATTTTAGCTTATGTATGTATTAATAACGACAATTATGGTCTGCGTAGCATTGTGCCTCACAAACACCTTTTTCTGTTTGCCTGAAATATCAACTGTAAGCTAACATTTTATCTTCCCTTTTTATCTCAGGAATGAGAGTGATCTTCAACATCCCTAAAACCAAGAACCCAATCCATACAGACACAAACATCCACACAGATAAGGTTATAGGCTGACCATCAAGGCTATTTTATTTTCAAATGAAGATTAATGTAAATACAACTAACAAATTACCTGTCTGAATTAAACACTGAGATTTTTGTTTGCAGCCTTCTTTTTTCCCTTTTACTGGTCTCTGGAGTGAATTCAGTCTGTCGTCCTGGGTTAGCAAACTGGAGAGACTTTAAAGCCTTAGCTGTACGCCCCTGAAGAAAGAGAAAATGTCACTTAATTATAATACAGATCTTAATTCTTAAGAAAATATCCAGTCAAGGAGATTGTAATAATCTATTATAATAATGAATTCTCGACCTATGATTCTATGATTTCCCAGGAGAAAAATCTTAAGTCTTAAAATCTTTATGCTGGAGAACTATACCTGTCTCTGACCCCAGCAACACAAGCTTTGTAGCAGTAGTTTTAATCAACGTTTTCCAATCATCCTTCTATCAGCCTCCTAATCATACTGACATGTAATGGAAAAATACAGCTGTGGAACAGCTCCTCTAATGCAACTCCTCTTTGCTCAGAGTGCCTACAGACAAGCTCTTGCTGTTTCCATTGCCCACACCACAGATTCTCTCTGCACAGCCTGAACAATGCACTCAGCAAGGCCCCAGCCACATTCCAAGCTCAGCATCTGGAAAACTATCGTCCCACACCTGTTCATCACTGCCCCTAACCAAATGCCATGGCCTTCACAGCTCAGACACCACAACAAAAAAACACATAATTCACCCCAATGCAGGTTCATTTCATAATGAACTGTGAGAGAAAACACCTTTTTTTCCTTTTTGTTTTTAATTCAAGAGACATCTTTAGAAGCAACTTTTGCAATGCTCAGTTTCAAGCACAGGAGTTTGTTGTTTACAAGGCTGGAATAACAGCTTAAAATACCAGCAGCAGTCTGGCATTTACATGAATTTATGAGTCAGTCACCCTAGTAGACACAATTTTTCAAAACTTAAAGGCCATATTATTTAAGAAGAAGATTTTTAAGGTTCTCCAAATAAAGGTTTAAATACAGTAAACTCCTGCACATCTAAAAGACTACATCCTTTCTGATTTCTATGAGAGAAAAATATAATTTCTTTATGTAATAGTTATATGAACTCTAATAGCTTGCAGAGTACAGAGGGGATGGGAAAACTGATCCATATACATACATCTGGATCCAGTTTTCTTCTTTGTCGCTCCTCAGGGTCCACATCCACACTTCCATTTATTATCTGCATACATTTGGGACAAAGCTTCCAACCAGGAACAAACTGTCTTCCAAACTTGGCACTTAGAAAAGCTGCATCATCTAAGTCAATTGCTCGCAAGCTTTTCTTTGATAGTTTTCTGTGTATGTTAAAAGGATCACAACAGGATTTTTGTAAGTCTTCAAATCTTTCAATGTAAATTTTTGCATGGTGGAAGCAGATTGTATTGTTCTCTGACAGGGTTATTCCAGTCCTAAGCTGAAGCAGCAGGAGGTCAGATGAAGATACATCTTGTTTAGTCTTGAAGCCAGTGTGACGGGTGTAATAGGTCTTATGGCATTCATTGGTAGTTTGAAGCTGAACTCCAACTGAACAAGGATCCATTTTACTTTATCAGAACAACTTATTTATTTTGCCTAAAATGAGTTCTTTGAAGCCTTTAGGAGTTTCTGTGAAGATCACCCTAGAGAAAGCATTAAAATCAATCAGATTTGCAGTGCAAACTTTTATCCGTAAGTCTGACACATTGGATTTAAGTAATTTAAAAGACATGTAAAGAAATTATAGCCTTCTAGTCCAGAGAAAACTAAAAAGATACTAAATTTATTCTGGAATTAAACCATGAATCTTCTATTCCTTTCAGCGGCTTTTTTCGGTTTTCTTTGCTAAAATAAATATCTACCCAAAATGTTTGGTAGCACTACTTTCTCAAAAGCAATCTGGGAGCAAGGTACGAGGTGGATGAATTCTTCACACAGTAGCCTGCTCTGGTCATTGGTTTTCCTGGGGACCCCCGCTCTTGGGACAATCCCTGCTAGTCAAGACCTGATTGCCCCCAGAAAGGGACTGCTGATGGCTAAACAATTCACCTATCCTGTTTCCAAGGAGGGAAAAAAGCTGCAGAAGGTAGGCTGCACAGGCTGGCTGATGTCAGTCAGCAACTCCGATCCAGCAGCACTTTCCTGTATGTTTTTCCTATGTGTATCAGGTGCAGGTCAGCACTCTGGATCCACCTGAGCCTTTCCAAGAACCAGTCTGGGCTATGTACGAAGAGTGGCGGTTCCAGATGTGTGGGGTTTTGGGGTCATTAGGCCTTTGTGTGCAGCCCTCTATTGGGCAGTTATTATACAGTTATACGCTAATATCAAATTAAATTACCAAATGCCAAGTGAGCCACTGCAGACTGGCCAAAGTTTGTTGCTAGCCCAGTGCTGGCCCTAACACACCAGAACCTGACCCATCTTGCACTATTTTCCACCGCAACATAACAAACAAACTTCTACCAAAAGAAAGGAATCTCTTGCTCTCGAATCCTCCAAGAACCTCAGTTACAATGAGTGTAGTTTAATTGGGATGTTTATGTTCACCTACAACCTATTCTGCAAAGGCAAAACCCAGAAAAATGGAAAATCAGTGTACTGGTTGTGTCTGGGATAGAGTTAAATTCTTCACAGTAGCTGGTGTGAGGATGTGGTTTGGATTTGTGACCAAAATAGTGCTGACAACACACTGATGTTTTGGCAGGGCTTACACAGCATCACAGCCTTTTCTGCCTCACCCTGCCAGAGTGGGGCTGGGGGTACACGAGAAGGTGGGAAGGGAAGGAGCCAGGACAGCTGACCCCAAGGGACGCAAAGGATATTCCAGAGCATACGGCCTCTTCCTCGGCAGTAAAGCGGAAGCCGGTGGGAAGGGCTTGCTGGGAATGGCTGAGCATTGGTCAGTTGGTGCTGAGCAATTGTCTTCACTTGTACTGCTTGGTTTCTTCTTGGCTTTTACTTTCTGCTCTCTCTTGGTTTTTTAAAAATTTTCCTTACAATATTTTTAAAACCATCTTTTCATTATTAAGCTCCTTTTATCTCAGCCCCCACATTTTTCACCTTTATCCTTCTGATCCTCCCCTCAGTGAGGGAGGGTGAGTGAATGGCTGTGTGGTGCTTGCTTGCCAGCTGGGGTTAAACCACAACACACATTTATTTGTTCTAACCACTGAACAGGGTAATATGGCCTTTTAATCAATAAAACTATCTACCAGTTGTCCAGCACTAAAAGTCTGGGATTCTACTTTCAATAAAATAAAATCAAATAGCATCATACACAATCTAATGATATGAAACGTGCAAGTTTAGCCAATACACAGAAATATGAACACAGCAGTGCAAGAGCTTAAAAGAGAATAGTAAGTCAATTGGATTTTTAGAATTAATCTGAAAAGTCACTGGTTGGAACATTTTTGCAGCAGAAATGCTCTTGACTGCAACACTTCAGTTTTTCTGAAGCAGATGTTTATATCTGAAGCAATTACACATTTCCAAACATTAAACTTTATGCACAGTAATTGAAAGGTCCTGCATAGGACATGATATTTTCTAGTGATTTACCTGATGCAAATATAAATCATCTGAGAGGTTCTACTTGGGCCAGTAAACGTGTCTGAAAAAGTAATTTTATATCTGATTTGAGACACAACTGATAATAACTGACCGACCATTTTAAAACAAATTTTCTCAGCTTATTGTTAGGAATGCTGCAATTTTCACATTTAAATTAAAGTATGAAAAATAGAGGCACAAAGAGATCTGAATGTAGAGGCACTACATAAAATGCTTTAAAGCCCCAGTTCGCAGAAAAGAATGTTTGTGTTTCATTCTGAAAACAATGCAAACTCGGTTCTGTTTTTTTGCAAGTGATCTGAAAATACAAATACTTATGTACTCTAACACTTAACACTGATTTCTCAGGTCAAAATCTAAATCCTGTATTTTTAAAACTAGACCTAGTGTACTCTTAAGTTGCTAGGCTACCTGAACTCTTCTTCACTCAGATTTCTGTAGGCTAACTCCTGAAGTTTTGAGCTTTTCAGATCTGCACTGAATCATACACATAAGAAGAGCAGATGTCAATGAAATTTAAAAAAATCTTATTTTCAGTGGCTGCTGAGCACTGACTATGGTATGTTTTACTACACAAAAGTTCCAGTGCCTTTGCCTACTTACACACTTTTACTGCAGTACTGACTTTGAATGATTTTTTAATCTCTTTTAAAAGATCACCTAGCAAACTTTACATCTTAGTGAATCAGTTCTAATGACAATTAATCTTTTTTTTATTAGTTGCACAACGTTTGTGTTTCAAGCCAAGGTAACTGGAACTGTTAATGATCAAAGTTCATTGCATCCAAGTTAACAGCAATTTAGGCAATATCAAATAACTTTACTCAAAGAAGTCTGTTACAGGCTACGCATCAAGCCTGCTTCAAGTGCTAACATGCATTTTTGAGTGATTCCTATTGTAGAAGGTGGGGTCTGTGTGTGTGGCTGAAACACATTAGGTCAATACACATGCAATGGTCTGAATTATCAAAATTTACACATGGATTGTGAGTCAGGACTCTTGGAAGACGTTCTTATTGAGAAACCCAATTTGTCTTCTAAGGGAAAAAAACCCCAAATAATTATTATAATGCTATCCCTGTCAGGTATCTGTTTTGACCGCTGACTATGCTACGGGATATTCCCTATATTAAACTGCAGAAGAGCACAACAATTCTGTCACCTCGGTTTGTTCAAATGACAGTACTGCTGATGAAACTGAGAGACCTCATCCACTTAATCCTCAGGAATTCTTGGTGGAAGCTTCAGCGCGTTTCCTTTGTTCTCCACTTGGAACGAACACACGGCTGCTTTTCCTGTGAATCCTGCTTGGTGGAAAGAGGAAAGCGATTAAAACCCCAAACCCCAAGGTTTGTACGTGCACCTGTACAATGGTTAACCAGCGCTCACCGTACCAAACGCCACAGCCCGGAGGAAAGGCTCAATGAGGGGCAGCACAGCAGAGCGGAGCACTGGGAAGGAGGAACCTGCCTCAGACGGGCAGCGCGGATCAAAAACTGTCCCGCGGAAAGAAAGGCCCGGCCTGGCCCGGCCCGGC
>VYZR01088102.1:0-19525 GCA_013400675.1 Oxylabes madagascariensis
CGTTAAACTCAGGGGAGCTTGTACCACTGTTGGGACTGAAAAATTATTTTCTAAAAGTAGCTAAGCAGTTCTATTCAGATTTTTTTAAATAGAACTATTCAGTATGTCCATCTCCTCCCTTTTCTTTCTGTAGGCAGAGTGTCCACTGTGCAGGGAGAAGTTTCCTCCTCAGAAGCTGATCTACCTACGGCACTACCAAATGTAAAGGGAGCCTCTTCTGTCTCCTGACAAGGGCCCCAGCTCATACTCTCAGACTTGTCCTACAGCTTGAGTTGGTCCAAGAAGAGGCTTTATTGAACTGGACACTGCCTGTGCAAGGTGGCTCTACATTCCTGTGTGACAGAATGAAGCTATTTCTGCTTCCACCCTTCTGGCTCTTCTGCTGTAGCTCTTGACCATATTAAAAATGGGTTTCTAAAACATGCTTTAAACAAGTTTAATTGTTTTCTTCATTTTGGACAATGGAAAACTTAAATTCTCATTCTCAAAATACAAGTGTAGACGAGTCCTTCAGTCTTCCATAACCTCCTTAAGGTATTAAGATTAAATAATGGAATTTTATTAAGACTCCCTTTCTCCTGTGACATCATAATGTCCATGCTGTGGACTTCAGGGGCAAAGAACAGAAGCTGTGCACAAAGCCTGAGTTTAAGTGCAGTGGAAGTTCTGGTTATAAATGCCATGTGCCATTGTGTTTGCAATAAAGCAGGGTTCTGTGATTCGACAGTCTGTGAAATCTGCTTAGACCAACAGAAACAACAAATGCAAAGCCCCAGTAATGCAAATTGTGCACACTGATCTGTTAACACAGCTTCCAAACTCAGGTTTTTCCATTGCTATTGGCAATGGAGACTTTTCAGCAAGTATTCCTGACACTGAGGCTACAGCAATGTAACAAGGGGTGTTTTCCAAAGCCCAGGGGTGTTACCAATATCCCTGAAGCACAGGAAAAAAGATTGTTAGTTAACATATACTGTCATTCTTGCATGATAGAAGATGCAGAAGATCAATTTATTTGGTTTTTTTTCAAATACAGGTAGGGCACAGAACCCAGGTGGTCCAGCCTGTGCATCATGAGTTACAGTTTCAATAAATTTTCAAAAATGGCACTCAGGGGCAGGGCCAGGTGTGCCTCACTAAAAGCACTTTTAAGATGGGTATTTGTGCTGCAGAGATCCTGGTTATCCAGCTAATAATTAAATCTCCCAGTGTTATCACAATAACCCAGTAAATTCAGTTTAACTTTTCATGGTATCTATAAATGAAATAAAAAATAGTTGCTGGTAACTATGTGAACACTTCATCATCACTGCAGAAGTGATAAGATCCCTCCTCACACCAGAGAACTTTGAGGCATTCCTCACCTATTGAACTGTCAAGGCAACTGTGGAAGAAAAATAAGCCATATCACAAATGAGAACAGGCTCGGGAAATCACTGCCTCAGCTCCTTCCTAAACCAGTAAAGAAAAACATTTTGTTGTACATGGAAACAAACAGGAAGGAACTGATGACTGGGAAGTGTCTTTGAAGCTGTCCAGCCAAGTTTTTCATGCTTTCTTTAAGGGGAATTAATATTTTTAAGAGATGCAACAGAGCAAAGTTTAACAAAATGCCACCAGACTTGCCTGGCCATGGCAGGCTGAGATGCAGCTGGGGAACTGCACTGTTGGCCAAACAGCTCCTAAAATCCATGTCTGAAAACTTAATCCCACTGCATGCAGGGCAAAAGGAAAGCATCAATCTAAACTTGCCTAAACTGAACTTCAAAATAAAGTTTAGGTAAAAATGTCAGATTTGCAATGGATGTCATTAACACTCTTGTCTAGTAGGAGTCATCCCAGTTGGTAATTTTGGTATTAATGTCACATTTTTCTCCCTGATGTGTTCATATTCAGAAACTGCAGCAAGTCAAAAAACAGCTGCTCCAAGTCAAGGCTTTCAGATTTTCAGGCAACAAACCACAAGCATCCCCAACTGGTACTTTTATAATGCCCATTCTGGATGCTGTCTCCCTAATTTTAAGTGCTTACATTCCTGTTTTCCACACTGCTAATAAAACAAACACATGCAAACCAACAAAAAGCCACAGGTCAATGTCAGCTGAAGCTACCTGTCACTTTCCCAGGATTTCTGAATTCCAGAGCTCCACAAAGCCTTCAAGATCAGAGGAAAAGGTGCCTACATACATTTTCCAATTAGTTGTCTGCTGAAGCTGCTGAATTCCACTCAGGATCTTCCAAGAGCTAATCCTTTCCTACCTTCTGCAAGTGAATGCTCCCTGAAGAGTTGAAAAAGGCTTTGCATGAAGGTAAACTGAGGGCAACCATAACTGAAAAGGAGTCATAAACAGTGTTAGATCAAGAGATGTATATAAAGATAGAGAACAAGTAAAGGGGAACACTGTCTTTTAATAAATTTTGGAATTAAAAAGTCACTTAATAAAACTGCAGTTGTATCACATGAAAAAGTTTACATGCAGGTCATTTACCTCTCATTTTTTTTTCCCCCATAAAAAAAGAAAATCTGTGTTAAAACCCCCACCACTGTCTGTTCTGGCCAGTTTGGATACATCCTGTGGGGCTGCATGAAGTCAACTTCAATTATTCAAGAAACCATTAAGTATGAAAGAAACTCCAACTAATAACAATTAAAATATATATTTTTATAATTCCAGGTCCTCAAAGGAAATTGTGATAGAGTTTGAACAAAGTTCTGAGTCATCACAAGCCCAATTTTAGCATCTGCTGGGAGATGGAACAGTGAAACTGGCATTAAAACCCAACACAAACGAGTTGCTTTAGAAGCTAAATGAGTATTTTTGCCCTACTGCAAACCCCATAATTTAGTAATTTCTTATTCCTATCTATATTTGTTTGGTTATAACTCAGAAATACCATGCATTTAGGAAACTGGCTTAAGTTCTGCATCTAATTTTAGGTCTACTGAATTTTTCAATGAGAACAGCACACGGCCATGAAGCAGAAAACAGCATCACGTGTGCCAGCTTACACTTTCCTCCACAGATGTGCACAGCACCTCAGGGTGATGTTGAGCAGGAGAACTATGTAAAAATATCCAACTCTAGGCCATTAACCTCTCCAGTGCAACGGATCTTGAAAGAAATACATCATCCCAAATCCATGGGATTATCCAGAGTTTCTCCAACTTCTTACAAAAGAGAATAAACTCAATGCAATTTGGTTAGAATGCCAGTTTCCTCGAGAAACTGATATTTCAGATAAAAACAGCAAGATCCTCGTAAAATGAAAATTCAACTGCTTTGTCACCACTCTGTTAATCACTTTTATGAAGAAAAAAGGCATTGTTACAATGGCTCAAAATCGTTCCTTTAGTGAGCAGTAGAATTGGTCAACAGGTTGATTGCTTCTTCCTAGCTAGCAAAGGTCTTCCCCACATCCTCTTTCCCTTTGTATTTCCTCTTGCCATGTGTGAAGGGTATATATCTGTACTTTATCATGTGCTGCAAAGAGAAAACAGCAGTTGTTGAGACAAGAAAGTTACATAATATTTAGAAAAAAATGGTTTATAATACACACTGTAAATTACTGAGTCCTCCAGAAAGAGAGTTTTTACTAAAGATAATGAAATAGCTAATCCTACAGCAGTTTAAATCTGAATAGGAGAATGAGAGCAGATTTTGGGTTACCCCACAAATTGTACACTTGTAGTGTTTTAGTAATTTCTTATTCCTATCTATATTTGTTTGGTTATAACTCAGAAATACCATGAATTTAGGAAACTGGCTTCATGAAGTGAAGGTTAGAGATTGGGGAACCACAGGAAACTGGAGAGAGCACAGAGGTACAAATTCTTTACTACCCTTTCTCTTTAATTTACCACTTTGAATCCCAGTACCTGTCCAAAATTCTGAATGTCTGGGGAAAACATTAGTTATTTTTTAAAATGCCAACAAGACGTAAGTAATTTGTTTAAATGGTCTGAAATCACTTGTCCACATTCTTTCCCTTTCCCCCATCTGCTTTCTCACACACCACCTTGTGAGAACTTCCCTTTTTCACCCACCAGAGATGGTTCAACACCTCTGCATCCAAAATAGCCCCAGGAAGTGGATGAGAACCTGCACAAAACCCTGACACGGCACTCTAAAGTCAAAGCCTTTTGAAAACAAGAATAAAGTTTTGTAAAATCTGCTCAACACTGTAAACATGCCCCACCTGAACAATTAATGTTCAAATATTAGTTATTGAAGTTCCTCCAATAAAATGAGTGTGTGCAGCACATTTAACCCCGGAAGAGCTCCACTGCATGGCCAGTTTAGAGCAAGGCTGTAAATCCTGACATCCCAAATTCTCTGTTCTCGCCAAATTACCTTGATTTGCCTCTTCATAGTGATACAAAATAGCATAATGAAGTACATCACAAGGATTGGCCAAAACACAGGAACGTTGAAAGCCTCAAAGAATGTACAGGCCATAGCAACCAGGATTCCTTTAGTGGCAGAGTGCCTGAAAGATAATAATAATAATAATTAATGCTTCAAGCCCAGTTACCACTAATGTCATGCAGATATTTGTATTTTTCAAAAGCAGATCACAGGCAGATGGATCCACTCACCAGAATTTGAATTCTGGGAGCCTTCTAATGAAAGGCCGAAATTCTTCATTTTGCCTTGTAGGTAAGGAAGGACCATCATCTAAAAATAACAGAAAAGAAACCAAACCACAAACCTCCTCACAGCAGTTTTTTACACTATTCAGACTCCAGTTTTTCTTTTACTTTCTATCTTATGATAGAAAAAAAAAATCACAAAACAAAATCACACCCAATTTCTATTGTTACACTTAGATCCCAGTTAAGAGTTGCTGGTTTAATATAAGTTCACATAGATTCCTTAAAATAAACTTAATATAGATTCCTTTAAAGAAAATAGAGAATAGGAATGCCAGGCCACTTGAGTTACTATGGGGAGAGCTTAAGTCTCATAAACCTCCTTTCAAATCACAGAAAACTAGGACAATATGGAATATATTCAAGTCCCATGAAAAAGGACAAATTTTATAGCAACTCTTGCTGTTAAGTTGTATAGATTATTTTCAGGTCGAAAAATACAATGCACTGCTAAAACTGCATTATCTTTACAGTACTGTATCAGACAAAAGGAGCTGGAAGTTTAATCAAGTTTTAAATGATGGTAAAAAGGAACTTTTCCTCATACCTGAATCTTCCATTAGAGAGGGGTCTACCTTTGGCGACAGGAAAGCTATGAAGAGGTTGAGGTGGTAGATTCCCAAGGCATATGTCACAATGTACCAACCCTGCACAGGAAGGAACAGACAAGGGTGAAATCCTCCTGAAAATCATTTTCTGATACTGATTTTTTAACAAGATTAAACAACCTGGGGGTTTTTGCCTCCTGGAGAAACTTTTGTATGTCCGTGTATTAACTGAAAGCTTTTTGGGCTTGTGAAAATGTCAAGAATTCTCAGTGATCAAAACAAGTCTTAGAACATGACAGGAGAGCAAATCTCTCATGTAGTGACAGATTGAACATGAAACTGTGGTCTGGCATCCAGGCTCTCTACATTCAAGATGTGGACTTCAAAAGTAGTAAAGAGCATAAAAGCATCCCTTTTTTAATCATCTCTGCAGCCTTCAGTGTCTGAAATATTCCTGCTACTATGACCTGTAAAGGTTTTGCATTCTGTCATCTTCAGTTTTTGGGAATAACAGTTCCCAAGTTCTTAACTGAACTGCAGGCTGGCATGGAACAGAAACATCTGATTACTGGGGAAGAGTCTGCCCCTGGCCTGCAGGGAGGGAAATGCTGACAAAGCCATTCTTTATGGTTTTCATGACAGAAAGGAACCCCAGGCTCTGAGCATGTTATTACACAGCTTTAATATAAAAGCAAAACCTTAATTACAACAGTTTTCAGAGATTTACTTTGTGATTTCAGATTTCCATCAGACGAATATCCTCAACTATTCACACGTTTTTCTCTCTGCAGCAGCAAATTCCCCACCCACAGGACGTGTTCTCTCTTCAGACCAGACCACAGAATTTACCTTCTGCCACGTGCTGAATGATACACTACATGATTCTAAAGTAACAGCACACTTCAAAAACACTCTTAGAATCAAAATTCGACCAGCAATAATATCTGGAAGTACTTCAGCATCAAATCCAGTTGTCTTACCTGCAGTAAATAAACTCTAATCATGTAGATAAAGCTCAGCCCCAACGTTACAATCCATCGCACTGCGGTGTAGGGGGTGGATTTGTCTAACCAGGACTGGTAGATCTAGGAGGGAACACAAAGTGCACAGTAAATAATAAATACTGTCAAATACTTGATGCACAATGGATAAAACTCATTTGAGGGTAGCATGGGCAAAAGGAAGCACTTGGGAGGAGTATTTTGGGAAAGAGAATAACATGAAACCTTTGTATTCTTTACTACAAATAAATTACCCAGAATTATCCTTAAGAGATGCTTTATTTTTACAAAGGAAAAAAAAAATCCCTCATGCTTAGGGCATTGTAAAGCAATTTAAATTTTCTGTATTTTATGCAAGTTGCTTCCCTTAAGATGAATTTGAAATGAAATCTGAACTCACTCCTCATTTCTGACAGTAACAACATATTTTCACTGTGCAGTATCACACACATACCCATTAAATATTCCAGTAAGCCACTTATTATAGGTATTTATCTATTTTAAAAGGCTTCAAAAGAAATCTTTTGTATAGATTGCAGCATTTCAACAACCCGGCCAACAAAGTAGAGAGTTCCAGAAGCTGCGGTGAGATCTGCTTCTAAAGGAATCAGAAAAATCCTTCATAAAACCAACCTGTCCAAGTCTTGAGAAAAATCTATAGACCACAGAAGGTTTTCCATGCACAGACTCCCCAATGCTGTCCCCTTCTGACATGGTGGCTGTGGAAACAAAACATGGGACAAGGGAACATTGAAATCCAAAATCTCAGCTCGGGGAGGTTTACAGCACATTCTCTGAACCAGCATTTACACACAATATTCTTCTGGCTTGTCCTGTTTGAAACAAATTATTCTGAATGAAGTACTCTTAAAGAGAGGACATTCATGCCAAAATGAATGAAAATTCCTTGTCCAAGAAAGCAAAGAACAGGGTGTTTTACAAAGGCAAGACAGGACCCAGTGCGTTTTGGGGAAGGAAAAAAGAAGTCCACAAGGAAATTCAGGAAGAAGCCAGTTGGACATTGTCACCTTGCTAAGGCTGAGGTACAACCCCTACGCAGAGAGACAGGAACTGCAGCACCTCTCTTCTGCCGCCTCAGTCTCCAAAGGCAAAGAACAAAACCAGAGTAAATAGACTTTTTTTAAAAAAGCTGCTTAGGATTTTAAATATTGAGTAACTACACAGTGAAGAAATAAATTCAGGACTCTGCACACCAGTGGTTTCAGACTCTGCCAGAGCACCAAACCCAAAATGCTGCCCACACTGGAATCATTCAATGAGCTTCTCTGTCTCTTGAACACCAAGAGCTGAGCAGTGACAGAAAGGTTTTATACAAGAGCAAAATTGTACAAAGGGCCAAGAGCCTGTACTCAAATAAAAAAATTACCAAAGGGGATTATTTTTCAGTCCATGCCTCTGCTACCAGTTGAAGAGCTTTATTTTCCTTATCAGTGAGTTTTACAGCTCACTTCGAGATAGAAGGCAAATAAAGTGGATCCTGAGCAGAAGCATTTTGCCACATCACCAAGAGCAATCCCTGGCATGACTTCCTGGAATCCTCCTCTGTGGGTGGGACTATGTAACTCTGGGATACCGGGAGTACACTCAGCCCTACTCAGAGGCCTCAGAGGATAACAAATCTGGATAAAACACTCATAAATAAAATTTTAAAAAAAGTTAATTGTCTCAGAGGCTGCAATACAATGACTGCTGCAGAAAATTTAAGATCAAGGACAATCTGAGGAGGCATAAAACCTTAAAACTGTATTTTTAATGTAAACATCTGAAAACGACATCCTATGGAATAATTAGAAAGTAGGAAAAAAGGAGCCCTGTTACACTTCAAAAGCTAAGGAGGCTTCAAGAGCTGAGTCCACTTTGATTCAAGCTATAGCTAAAAGAAAAGAATCAAGTAGAAAGTCATACAATATACACACTTTTCCATTACAGGCAAAAAGAAGTAATTCTTCTCCCCACACTCTGCAGGGCAGAAATTGTTCAGCGTTCTCAGCTGAGCATCATTTGGTGCTTTGTTTTGGGGTATTTTTTAATGTCCTGAGGTATAAAGCTGTAACCAAAAGTTATTCAACTAATTAGAATCACACAATAATTTATCAGAGAATGAAAATTATTATGGTCTCAAAATTAATTCTACAGATACATTCACAGCAAATAAGGGCTACAAGCAGACCTCACATGACAATCTTGTAAACGTTACCCTGTACAGAGCACGTGGAAAATCGTGTGTGTGAGGTACTGAGGGCTTTATGCTGGAGCAGGGATCTTGCTTGGCGTAAAATATTACATTATATGTGATTATGTATGATTTTTTTATCATGCACACAGTTCTTCCAGAGCAGACCAAGAAATACAACCTCAGTTCTACTGAGGAGAATCCTCTCTGGGGCTCAGTTTAATCGCAAGACACAGACTAGAATTTAAGGTACTATTTCTTATCACATTAAAACTTTGTTGGAGAAACACCTCTAATGAACAATTACCAAGAGCAGGAGCCCTTGGCACTGCTCTGAGGGCAGNACCTTCTGCAAAGCAGAACCTCCGGCAGTAAGAATATTTACTTTGAGCCTCACAGCATCACGCAGAGGCACAGAATTTGAGCACAACTCTGCTCAGGATGCCGATTTTTCTCAAATTTAAAATACAAACGAAGCAGGCAACTGGCAAAAACACATTACTCATTCAAGTTACCTTATCTCATAGAGGAAATGTCTTTGAAGAGCAACACACTGAGGTGATTTATTAAGAACCGGGTGAACGGACAGCCACGGGGAACCACCTCATTGGTGGCTCAGACGGGTTTTCCACACTAAAAAAAGGCGCTGTTTAATTTTATCCATCGCAGCAGCAGCTGAGCAGCACCTGCGCTTCTCGTTTGTGCCCGCAAGCCGAGACTTCCCCTTCCCGGGCTCTGCCCGGCCCCGGCGCGGGGGTACAATGAACGGGGGGGAGCTGCGCTGCCCCGGCACGGAGCGGGCCCGGCAGAGGCGGGACGCGAACCCCGGGAGGCCCCGGCCGGAGCGCCCAGCCCGCAGCAGCCCCCGCGCTCCCGGAGGGGCCGCTCTCCCCGGGCCCCTGCCTGCCCGCCCGTCCGCGGGTGTCAGCGCGGCTCTAGGCGGCCCGGAGGCGCAGTGCCCGCCCCGCTCCCACCCCGCTGAAGCCACGCTCGGTCCCGGTACTCACAGGCCCCCGGGCCGGTCCTGCCTTCCGCTCCCGCCCCTCCACACACCAATAGGGCGGCAGCCCCGAGCCGCTTCCGCTTCCGGGGCTCAGGGGCGGGGCTCAGCCCCGCTATTGGCCCGCGGGAGTGGGCGGGGCCGCGGCGCCGGGCGGGGCGGCGGGAGGCGTGCGCGGTCCGTGACGGGGGGACGGAGAGCGGGTGGGGCGGTACCGGCGGAGAGCAGGGAGGTGTGGTGTGTGTGGGGCCTGGGAGGCGCGGCGGGATCGGGCGGTACCGGCACAGGACGGGACGGGCCGCGTGCCGCTGGGCGGGCCCGCCCCGCTACCCTGAGGGGGCGCCAGGCCCCGCCCCCCGCGCTCGCGCAGCCAATGGCGAGACGGCGGCGGGCGGGGAGGAGGGGCCAGGGGCGGGGCCGAACCGAGCCGAATTCAGCCGAGTCCGAACCGAGCTCTACCGAGTCCAGCCCAGCCGAACTCAGCCGAGCCCAAAACGAGCTCTACCGAGATGGGCCGAGTCCAGCCCGAGTGGAACCGAGCGCAGCCCCCTCACAGAATGAGTCCCCTCACAGAATGAGTCCAAACCCGTTGAAGGGTTTGAAGTTTAAAGGAGTTCAGTGCGTTTTATTTCACGAGCACGTCAACGTTTAGGCATCAAAATCAGTAGGAGAAGACAAGAAAATACTCGTTACTTGGAAAAAGAGGTGACACAAACATCCCTACACGTGCTGAGGTGCGTTTGTTCCGTGGAACACAAATACTCGATAAACGAACCGCAGGGATCATAATTTATTTTATTCGCTGCCACAAGGCTGTTCCAAACAGTTCTGTACCGCCTTTGGGCACCACTGGGCGTCTCTCCAGCATCTGTTTTGGGGCTGAATCAGTAAATTCTTCAGGCTCCGAGGCTGCAGCGTTTAGTACTAAAGTTTACACTCAGTACGTGCTTAAAAGTGACAAGATGCCAAAAAAAAATAGTCCTGACGCTTCTGAAAATCTATTGATTTAGTGTTTATAGTATGCAAGTATATGAGTATACTTATTTACTTCATACATATAATAAATAGGTTAAAATCTATTAATATACAAATTATATGATACATTGATATATTTATATAAACATATAAAATGTAGAACTATTTTTATATATTTACACATAAATATACATATGTATAATTGTATATTATAATATGTAACTTTAAAGACACCCCCTTAATACACGTGATCCCTCAGCATATACTGCTTTCAAATTATATAGCTTAACATGAAACCATAAGAACATAAATACCCTTTTTCCAAGCAAAATAATAGGTTCATTGGGTTTTTTAAGCTGTTTAGAATTATATCTTTATTTACTTGGCACAGATGACCATATTTATGGAAGAGCTAACCGGCCTTCTGGAAAATAAATAGGAAATATCCTGGAACAATCCGGGTTGGAAGGGACCATAAAGATCATCAGTGGAGGAATTATGGCCAGGCAGCCCATGGGACACAAACCTGGTTGTAACAAAAATGACAAAACTTGTTTCAGTGCCCAAAAAAGGGCAAATCTTTAAGTTCAGGATCTGGGAATTCTGTCTGCTTGGTGCACATAAGGTTTTGGACACAATTTTGAAGTTTGTTTCCTTGGTCAGATTATCTCAGTGACCACCAAACGTTATTGCTGATCAATCAGTGCACCCAGACATCTCACAGGTAGTTCTGTGCCCAAAAACCGTATCAAGCTGCAGAGATTTTGAAAAAAATCTGTTTTGTTTTGTTTTTTCCCTCTCCTGAAATAGTACCGTGGGCATCCTGAAGTTATCTGCTGGAGCAAGGAAACGTGAGCAAATATTTCAAGCTCTAGGGTGTCCCAGCATTACTTCTGTGGGGTATAGAATGGATTGAATCATGGCATGAATGTTTAATCTGTCCTTGGTTTCAGCTGCAGCAGCATCGGGGCCAGATTTTTAGATCAATTCTTGGCAAGTGATAATTTTTTTTAGGGAGTGCATGCTGCCAGTTAACAGCACGTTGCAGTCTGGGAATCTTCAGAGAGCCAGGTCGATTAAATGTCCAGTAAACAAGCAATAATTACAACTATCAACGAAAGAGACCAATAATAGCAAACAACTCTGATTTATCTCCTTTTTAATAGCATAACTGGTTTTGCAATCGGTAAAAATGTTGCAAAGAGGTGAAAGACAGAAAATATAACTGAGTAACAGGGAACATGGAGCAGAGTCTCTGAAAGCTGGCTTTAAAAATAATTAAATAAACCCCCCGGTGACCTGTGATGCCCTCTCTGGTTTTCATGCATTTTTATGTGCACAGGTTTGAGAATGAAAGGAAACGATGACACGTGAATGAAGTTTGCAGAGGTTAATGAAGGAAAACACTCATTTTTTGCCATAAATCCCTGTGATCCCTCCTCTCTGGCTGCTGCCTCGTCGCATTCTGTCCCCGTGGCTGCTTCCCTGTGTGCTTTGGCTGCGCGTGGTTTGTCCTGGTTGCTGAGGAAGCCCTGCTGTCTGCCACACCTGTTAACCACACTAACAGGTGCCCGGCCTTCTGGGCTTCCTCACCTGCAGGAATCAATCTCAGGTGCCTGCTCAGAGCTCTCATCACGGCTTCAGTTCAGTGCAAATTATTTAAATTTCTGCGATTTCGGTTGTTTAGTGTTAGGCTGCGTGTGAGTGGGCAATAGGACATTTGAAGATTACAATAAATCTTCCCAAATCTTGATTATGATTATGACATAATTATGATTATGATTACATCATAAGGATATATGATGGAAAAATATAAATAAAACTATTTCTGATTTAAAGACCATGAATGAATCTCCCCACTACTAAGTGTTGAGCTCTATTCTAATTGCTTTTGGAGGTGACCACTAAGTTCTGGTTAGTAAGAGACTACCCTCAGTAAAGCTACATGTGAGTTTCTGTAGTTAATTTACTACTGTTCAGTTGTTTTCTCAGAACTGGCTGTTGCAAAGTTGCTCCCCATGATGAATAAATTCCTAACATCTCAGGTTTTTCAAACACAAAATGACTCATGCCAACCTGTTTTCGTAGGCTGCTGCAGAAATGAATTAATATGATAATATGACCCTGTGAAATTACTACTGTTCGTGTACTAAGTGTTCTTATTTATTACCCAGAACATTTAATTGTAGTTTAAATAAATTCCATATAAACACATTTACTGCAGAGTTTAGAAACAATCCACAATTACATGGTGCAGTTGCAGGAATAAATTCCCTATCAGTGATTCTTAGGAGAGGAGGATTTGTAGGGTTGATACCAAACTGATGATAAACAGCTTTGCCTTTATCAGTTCCTGTTTGTCGTGAACTCTTCACAGAATCTGGTTTGGGTTAGGAGGGACCTTAAAGCCCATCCAGTTCCACCTCTGCCACGAGCAGGGACAGCTTTCAGAATCCCAAGTTGCTCCAAGGCCTGGCCAACCTGGCCTTGGACACTTCCAGGGATCCATTTCTGGTTTGATCTCTATCAGTAGCTTGCAGTGGCTTGTGTCTGTGGCATCCAGAGTCTCTGAATCACAGAAAATACAAGGCCTTGCTAAAACACGAGGGGTTTTACGTGTTTAAAGCAGAATCTCCAGTTCTGGTTCAGAATCCAAACCAAGCACAAACAAACTCCCTGCAGTACAACTCATCCTGGAGCTCGGAGCTTTCCCTTTTCCCCCTCCCTGCTCCCTTTGGGCACCGGTGGCTCTTTTTCTGGAGGCCCCGGTGTCACTGCGGGCGTTCACGCCTTTGTTTCTCTGCAGAAATGTGTGATGTAGAGATAGTGCTTATGTGGACGTCAGCATTTCCAAACCTTGCATGTGTTGCATTGCTAAGCAACTTTTAGCAGCACTTATCTCGCGTCCTTATGCCATCTGGAAAAGAGGATTAGACAAGGAAATGTGCCAGGGAGAGACAAAGGCACATCTAAGAAAGAGGTGGCTTAATTGCTGAAGAGAATGAGTGACATTAATAGTAGGCAATCAGCAGAAGTGATTGAAAGCAGGCACAATGCTTCACAGGTAGTGATAAGGAAGCTCTGGGAAAGGTGGCACATTTTATACCCCCTGGCCTCTTCCCTTCCTGCAGGAAGCAGAACTTGGCTGCATCCCATTGCATGGTGCAAGATGAAGGCCCTGGGATTTCAGTTTATCTATATAAAATAAGTATCTGTAAATTAGATACAGTTCCAGTGACAATGAGTCTTTTCTAGATCTTGCAGTTGTTCTGTCCATGCAGGAGTGTGAGTGGCTGGCTGCTGTTCAGAAGTCCTTCCCCTACAGCAGAGGAGGCTGTGACCTGCCAGTGGAGCCTGGAACTTGAGTTTTAGCTTGCAGAGATTTTGTGCACATGAGTTACCATCAGTGCAGCTGTCCTGGGGTAACTGCTGATGGAAACACCCTGTGCTTTGGGGGGATGGCAGGGACAGGGCAGAGCACGTGGTGTCAGGAGTGTGTTTCTGAAGGAGTGCCTGTCTTTGTTGTCATCCTCAGCACACCTGTAAAGATATAAACCAAGCTACACCTTTGGCTCCTAAATCCATCTGGAGCTTCAGCTGGGTTCACACACATTTGGGAATTGTAGGAGCCCTTTTATTGGTACCTCTGCTGTTATCACATAAAAAGCCAAATACCCAACTCAATAGAAGAATGACCATTTTAGGTTTTAAATATTCTTATTCTCTAGTTCCTTATGTATTCTGAGATTGGAATGGCTAAATAGGATTTAGTACCTCATAAAACCAGTGAGGTTTGTTACTGGGCTGTTTTATTTCCCATACCTGGGCTTTTGACTGCACTTTGACCATTGTCTGATGATTTCCATCTCAGTTGTGACTCCAAAGTCTTCCAATAATACAGAACAATTCACACTAAATTCAGTGCCAGCTCTGGGCTTCAAGATGATTTTTACATGTATCTTGGAACAGAACTGTCCCACAATATACAATCCTGTACTTTCTTCTCCCAGCAGGAACTGAGAGCAGTATTCCTGACCGTGACCTCTCCTGTCCTGGTTGGCTTTGCTGGCAGTTAATGTCATTAAAATGGTGGCAGTAAACTGCATGTTCATTGTGACATCAGACTGAGCTGCACAGTTACGTGTCCAGTTTTAACATTGCTGGAAACTTAATTGGCTCATTCCTAAATTTCTGTGGTATTTGGCTTTGCAGCCTTAGGAACCTTTAAACTTTTATGCAAAGGGAATACCTTGGGTAAAATGCAGACTGGATTTAAATAACCAAAGCTTTTTGGAATGGAGTTTGGTACACTATTTCACTTTTCACAATCTTTAAAAAGCAAAATAATGTGTGATTCTGTATGTGACAAAGCAGTTATTCATTCTTGCCATGTAATTTAATGCGATGCTCTATATGAACTGAAGGGCTTCACATAATAGTATCCCACAGTAACAAACCTTGGGCAAGAAATGTTTGATTCTCCTCCCTTTCCCCTTTAGAGCAGTGCCACATAATCCTTGGTTGTTGTGTGGTCTCCTATTCAACTTTTCACACAAATGTTGGAAGGGTATTTATAAAAAGTCTTGAGGACCACCCACTTTGCTATTGAAAATTGGCTGAAATAATCCCCTCTTTATAATTTAGCTGTGGTGTTGTCGAAATTTCAGTTCCATGTGTGTTTCTGTTCAAGGGGCAGGGGAGAAATGACGAGTTGGATGGACGGGACGATTGTGGCAGTGACACCTGTGACAGGCTCAGTGCCCGGGACGTCCCTTCACTGCACTCCCCACTCACTGACAGGACTGACATAATGCTTTGACTGTCTCTCTTTTGATGGATATGATCTGACTGGAGTGTTTGGCATCCTCTGAGTGCTCAGCTCTCCCAGGACACGAGGTTCTCTGGAGCAAGAGGGACAGAGACCTTTCCTGAGGGGAGAGAGCTTCATTCCAGTTAAATGCAGAAGTACAGTGAGGTGTCCAATGTTCTTCTAATGAATTTTTATTCTTGCAGTGAGGGAGTAGATTTCTCTTTGATACTGTGCATTTTTTAATTTTAAAAGGAAAGTATTTTGGAATAAAAAGTTGGAAAAATAGGAGAAAAAACAAGCTCTGAGTGTGCATGCATGCATGCATGGTTTGTTTGTCAGAGAGTAATCCCAGTTAGTGTAAATTACACAATATACACTGGAAACAGTAAAGAATTGCTCAGCAGGTTATAATTTGTCGAGCACAGAGCACAAATGAATCCCATCCTCATGCAGAAATATGGAATGCCTGGCTTCATAGAAAGCTCATCTAATCCAATTGACTTCTGGGGGGGTTCTGTTTGCACAGCACACACAGCTCCAACCGGAGCACACCTGGGCAAGGGTTGCTCAGAAGTACATCTTGGATTGCCTCACTCAGAGATGAATGCATCACCTCAAAGAAAATGATCCCAAAACCTGGGAGTCCAGCAAATATGGGTGTACTCTCAGTGTCAGGCAAGCAAAACACATGGAATGGAACTCAGAACCAATCTGTACCTCAGCCCATCCAAAACAATATTTGCATTTCAGAATCTACTGTGGGATGTTAACCCTCTAAAATGAAACATTTTATAAAAAAATCAGAGGAATATAGTTCACCAGATTGATTTATTTCTACCTTTAATACTAGACATGCTTGCAGTGCTAGGTCATATGTTCGGAACTGAATGAAAATGTTTCTTTTTAGAAGCATTTCCTCTAGAGAAATAAGTTTTCGCAGGTTTCAAAAGTCTCGCAGTAAAGTGCTTCTTTAATCCAGCCAAAGTTGATAGTAATCAAAATTCATAGCAATGTTCAAACCCTGTGGAATGTTGGGATGGTCTGTTCCATGATTAGTTAGCAGATGTTAACTTTAACAGGCCCTTTTTTCTGGCACTGTAAGCTGAACAATAAGGAATTGAATAGGTCTTGAAGAAATCGCTACACAATCATGGGAGTATTCTCTTCAGATTACTATAAGGATATATTTGAAGAGAGAAAATTTGTTCCACTCCTGTTCATTGGGTACTTAGAAGACTTAATTTTCCCTTTTCTCAGCAGTGCAATCATTTACATTCTGCATTAAGAAAGCACAATATTCCTGTTTATTCCAAAAACTTAATTTTTAAAAAATCTTTTTAAAATGCATTTTTTCTGGAAGTTGAGGTTATTCACAGGACTTCAGATGAAACATCTAGGTAATTATTTCAGGCAGAGAGATAGCTTGGCTTTTGTGAAGAAATGCCTTTAAGGGAATGAATGTGTGTCTTCTTTCCATCCCTCTGGGAAGAGAGGTTTGCTTTACCACTGCACAGCAGGGAGGATGTGGGGGGAAAAAAAGCAGGAGACAACCCTGTGGAGACTGAGGTGAGGGGAAGGAGGTTCCCCAGGTGTCAAAGCAGATCATCCCTGTGGAAGGTTTGGAAGGAGCCGTGGTGGAGCAGATGTTTGTGTGCTGCCCATGAAGAGGGACCAGAGAGGAACCACGGAGCCCCCAGGCCAGAGCAGGGGAGGAGTCCTGGAGGAAATGCAGCCCAGGGAAAGCCCAGGCAGGAGCAGGTTCTCCTGATGGGAGCCATGGCTTGTGCAGGAGCAGCAGAGAGGGAGTGTCATTTCCCCAGCCACAACCCCCATTCCTCATCCCCTGCACCGCTCTGTGAGGAGGGGATGGAGGAATGAGGTTGAGCCTGGGAAGAAAGGGCATGAGCTGGGCAGGAACACTGTCCAAGCATAATTTAACTTGTAATAAATTATTTCCCTGAGCCTGTTTTGCCCATGGTGGCAATCAGTAAACATTCTCCATGTCTTTATCTTGACCGTGGGCCTTTTCATCTTATTTTCCTCCCTGCTGTTGAGGAAAAGGAATGAGAGCACAGCTGGGTGGGCACCTGGCAGCCAGCCTTGGGCAGCCCACCACAAAGGCTGTGAAGGATAGAACAAATAAAGCTTCAGTGGGTGGTTCCATTCAATGAATTCAGATTTGGTTGAGATTTTCTTTCACCTGAGTCATAATTTTTAACCTTCCTAATTACACAACAAAAATGGTAGGAAATACCTTTTTTAGATGCTTAAAAATACCTTTTTTAGAGGTGTTTTTGTGATTGTCAAATGTACTTTTATAATATAATTTTCAGCCTTTAAAGAGTTCAGGTTTTTCACTGCCCTCCCGAGCCCCAGCTGGTGGTTTCCAGCTCAAGTAAGGATTCTCTAGTCCAGGAATTACAGCAAGTTCTGTCTTCAATAATTAGGACCATAAAAATCATTCTTCTAAACACTGATTTGTAATAAATTAATCATTGGTTTCTGAAGTATTTAAGTCCCTGGAAACTGCTGGATGTATCAGTACCTTTAAGAAGCCAGGAACCTTTAAACCTCACCAAAACTTGTTTCAAAAATCTCACCCAGCATTAGGTTTCTCTCTATATTTTATAGCAACGTTGTTCTTTTTTTCCTTGTCAAGGATAATAGCTGATGTCAGAATTGTAAATACTCTACAATAATTATTTGAAGTACAGAACCAGATTAAATAGACCCTACAGTGAAATATTTCTTTGAAGCTGTGAAACTTGATTCTTTGTTTATTAGGAAAGTCATTGCTTTAAGTTTGTGCAGCATTTCAAAAGACTTGGAAAACACAAGAAGTCATCTAAATGAATTCTAAATTCCCATTTGTCAGCTCCATCTCCACTCTGACACAACCTAATAGACTTAAGTTGTTGGAGAGGTAGTTCTCAATATGATGCTTAATATATGTTTTCTGCTGGATACCCAGCTGTAAATTTAATATACTGAGCACCTAATGGATGTCATGGTGAATTTTTGCCTTATATTTGGACTTAATTAAGATTTAAAGCCCATCAGCACAAACAAACAAAATTGTCAAAACTGTTTTCTCTCCCTGGCTCTGAGTGTATAAGCTATCTTTTGACATATGTTGCATCTGGAAGCTGGGAACTGAAATCTCCTGTTTCTGTCATTAGCAATTCTGGATTTGCACTGGCTGATTTGCCATCCCCTAAGGGAGACAGAGCCAGAATCTGGGTCTGACACCCAATATATAGAGCAGGAGATGCTTCGAGCAGCCAGCATGGTGAGTAAAGATAATGGATTAGTCAACTGCTCAGCTTTCTAGTTAACTGAAAAATAAAAAAGTATCTTTGCATTGCAGTAAAATAACTTAAGAGTATAAGAAACAACCTTTGTAATACAAACAGGCAGGGATTTTTTTTAGCAGAGTGCTGAATTCCTCATAATAAACACAAACAAAGTAATTTTTTGACATTTATTCCATTCTGTAAGAGAAATCTTTCCCTCCTGGGGTTTGTGCTCAGTTATTTTATTCAGGCAAAATACAGTGGTGTGCAATAAGATCAAAAGTGTTCAAGTTAATAATTTCTGCAGTCCTAATTCATTTACCAAGAATGAAATAGGGCCTAATACTTAAATCTAGACCCCAGACTTTTTACCCTTCACTGATGTTCAGAAACGCTGCTGGTACTTTCAGTAACAACTTTGGCATGTGAAATGGTCCTATAAATACAGCAGCTACAGGATCTTAAACTGTGGGAGTGCTACTTTCAGGAAAAATCAGGAATATTCAGCCATGTAGGCTTTTATGTCCACGCAAAGCCATTTTCACATTTTACGAAGTATTCAAGCAGATGGTGGAGGCAGAAATGTTTAATTTTTTTTCCTGATTTAATGTTCTGTCTGATTTGTAAATTGTGGTGATTGAGCAGCCATTTTAACCTGAGAATTACTTTGGTGCTGGAGTAACAAGTTCTAGCACTGCCACTCCAAGCAGTGAGAAGTTGAGTGTTAAAAAATCACTTTTCCTTCAGAAGCACCTGATTTGGCTAATTCTATTAAGATTCTAAAGGTGGTGGGTTTGGGTTCTGTTTATTTATATTGTGAGATTTGCAACATTGGAATTCTTAAACCACAACACTGGATACGTTACACTTTCTCTTGATGCCCTAATTGCAACAGAAAGTTTAGGAAGGGAAAAAAAAAGCCAACAAAAAATCCTCAAAAAATCCCAAAAAACAAACAAAACCAAAACCAAAAAACCAAAAACTAAACAAAAACTAACTGAAACTAAACCAACCAACCAACCAACCAACAAACAAACAAAACAAAACAAAACA
>VYZR01088102.1:53691-66181 GCA_013400675.1 Oxylabes madagascariensis
ATAAATCAGTGCTTTTATTTAATGCACAGCGAGAAAGGCTGAGATGAGACGCAGAGGACTCCTACACAGCTTCCCCTCAGCTCCGTGCTTTCCTCTGGGCACTGCCCAAGGATTTGTGGAGTTGCTTTGAGTGAAAAAGGCCCTCCTTGACGTGTCCATCTCCCTGTGAACACTCCCACGCACAGCGAGAAAGGCTGAGATGAGACGCAGAGGACTCCTACACAGCTTCCCCTCAGCTCCGTGCTTTCCTCTGGGCACTGCCCAAGGATTTGTGGAGTTGCTTTGAGTGAAAAAGGCCCTCCTTGACGTGTCCATCTCCCTGTGAACACTCCCACCAGCCCACAGCACAGCCCAGTCATCCCAGGAAGAGCAGCAGAGGTGACTCAGCCCCTGGAATCTTGCCTTGTTCCTGGGTTCCATTTCTGAGCTGCTGACATTTGGGATGGGGCAGTGTTACCTGGATGCAGTCAAGTGCATTTCTCTTGTTTGAAGACTCTTGCCTTGGGGAAGGAGCAGGGACTGGGAAGAAGTTTGGTGACAAGCCCATGGAAAGCACTTCAGGAGATGTTTGGCCATGGGATGAGTTTCAGCTCTTTGACTTCCCAGGTAGAAAGCAAGAGCCATTTGAGGCTTTCTCTTTCTGAACAGACAAAACAAGATTTCCCTCCTTGGATGTTTCTTCAGGGATTTCAGCTGAGGAAATGGTAGTGGGAGGAAGTTGGAATGAGAGCCTGGATAGACAACGAGCTGGAGACACCAGTCCAGTGCTGAATCCTGAACTATTCACTATAACCAGGGTCTCACCCAGAGGAAACCCTGAAAGAGCAGGTAAAAGATTAGAGAAAATAACCACCTGCATTTCAGCGCTCACCTTGGGAGAAATGTGTCTCTCTGTGGGCAAGAGGTACTGAATCCAAATGTTCTGTTTCAAATCTGGAATTTTTCTGGCTTCATCTTAAAGCCATTGCTTCTTCCTAAGCTCAAGAGTCAGATGATATCTTTCCATCTTCCATGATCTATTGAAGTCACCTGTCAATCATCTTTTTGAGATATTAAATAACATCGTTGGACTAATAATTATCTTAGTAAAAGCAATTTTCTCCAGTCCTCAAATAATTTCACCCTGTGTAAGTTCTTTGTGTTGTATGTAATTTTCCAGATTTTTTTTCAGGAAATACTCATCATTTAAAAGCCACTTTAATATTAAACTTAATCAGTCTCTGTTGTCTTTGCTTTTCTATTCACTTCTCTAGAACTCTGAAATGGCTTCACTAATGTGCTGGTGGGACAGACCTGCAAATGGCTGGAATGTGGATCATCCAAAGGCTCTGGAATGGTCTTCAGTCCCTGTAATGCAAAAATTAATCAGAAATGATATGTAGAAACCAAATCTGCTTTCTAATTCTGCTGATGGCAGCAGAAATGGAATTTATACAGTGACAGAAACTGTGTAGTCATGAGTTTGTTATGATAATGTTGCATGCCAAGGGAAGCCTAGATTTAATAACGATGTAAAGCATCACTCCCTGTAATACATACGTGTGTCTGCTTGTGTTCCAAGTGTCCCTGGGTGGGGCCATCAGGAAAACCAAGAGCAGCTGTGGTGGTGAAACAGGGCGAATAAAAGTCTGAATTATTGCTAACATATGTACCAGTGTAACAACCCCAATTTGATCACTCACATGAACAAGCTCATTGCCGAGCGAACCCCCTCTGGATATGCTTGTATTCCAAAAGATGTCATAAGGAAAGATTAACAGTTTTGGAAGGGGATCTTTTCCTTGGGATGAAGATTTCATTTCCTTACCTGGTACTCTTGGAAAGCTCCCAAAAAGTTGAAAACACAATAAAACAGTCTAAGTTGGTGTGTTACAACCTGACCAATGTCTTGTTCAGCACAGCAGGCAGGGCCAAAGGAGCTCACTGCGAGCAAGGCACGAGGTTGTGCTCTTGGGAAAGGCGGTTTTGCTCTGTGAGTTGAGCTAAAAAGTTCAGGAGTCATTGCACTTTGGAAAGTTTGTGGTTTCGAAAAAAAAACCCCAACAACTTAGATCTTCCAAGAACATTTTTTTCCTCTGCTATGAGGAAATGGTCTATAACAGTTTTCTCAGATTAAAGGCATTTGTTTCTTTTATATGAGATTGAAAGGATTTCACTTTCACGTCACCCTTTGGCCTTTTCATTGGAAATAAAATGTTTTGGTCTGTCCAGTTTCACCTGTCAGTAAGATCCCATTGCCCAAATCCCACTGTGCAGGTCATGAAGAGAAATCATGGACCAGTGAAGGTCTACATTTTTTTTCTGTATAAACCTCACAGAACAGTAATACTTGTTATAGGTAATAAGTGTTCATTTTTCTCCTTGTTTCCTTTTGCTTTTCTTACAAATTCCCTACACTTTCTAATACTCACTCTCTAATTTATAGTTGTTGCTCTCAGTTTCTCTTATTTCATCCATGTTTTTTGTAGAATTAGCTCTATGATTGCTTTTGCATCCCTGGTGTTTTATAAATGGTTTTATTTGTTTTAACTAACTTAACATTGTATTAGTGAGATTGCCTTTTTTCTCAATAAGTAAATGCTGTTATATAACTTGTAATTATTGTTAACATTTTTACTTTATTTCCTCTAAGCGTTTTTGCTCTATAATTCCTTTTGTCATAATGAAATTGTGCATTCAAAGCAGAAAGTGTGTGAATTATTGATCCAGCCTTCATTTTCTCAAAACAAATGCAAACAAATAATATTCCAACACCACTCATTTTTTATTATTAAAAAAATTTATTTTCATTTCTCACGATCCCACTATGCCAGGTACAATACTTATTGAGGGAGAAAATGATTGGTATCATCTGTAAACAGGAATAATGTTTTGTTTGTGCGTTTCTGGCAGCATGGAGCCTTCAGCAGACAAAACAAAGATTGAAATCACTCACTGTAATACAGTTTTCCAGCCCATTTCAAAGAAATGTTTGAGCAGGGGACATTTATTTTCCTGGTGTGAGGAACTGTGAGCTCTCTTGTGTGAGGAAATCGGATTTATGGGGTAACAGGTCAAACAGCTGATGGTGAGAAGGCAGTGCAAGGAGTCAGGGGTGGGATCCAGCAGCTCTTCCCTTGGGTCAGGAATGGGACTGAGCTCCTGAGCTCAGGGCTGGAAACCCAAACCTGTACCCGGGGAATCAAAGAAGGGCTGTGACAGGAGAGTGATGCTCAACCAACAGCAGCCATAAGCAGGGGGGCTTCTTTAGGGATCCAAAAAGCAGCGAAATTCAATGTTCTTTCTCGGCCTAGGTCTTTTTATGATCTGTTTCCGTGTATGCTCACGCCCTCCCCTATCCATCCATGTGAGCTGTTTATCAGCCTGCTGCAAATCCTCCTGCAGGGCACTGTGCCTTTAGAGGCTCCTTTGCGACAACACTGGCCCCTCTGAAAGGGCTGGGGTCTCACTGGGATTCCTGCAATCCAAACCTTGGGAGACAAGGAAGAGACAGTGAGCAGAAGCTTTCATGTGTCTCCCAGCTGCCTTCCTATCAGAGTCAAGATCTGATTTCATTCCTGAAAGGTCCTATTGTTTCCAGTAAGGACTGTGAAATAGTTCCTTGTTGAGTGACAGTGAATGGGAGGGCAGCTGGGCCAGCAGGGATGGCTCTCCCTGAACAGCTCACAGCTGTGCACGAGGGTGGCAGATGTGAGGATCTGACACCCCCTGCTCCCCCCAGGACTCAGGAGGGGAAGCTGCTTTCTCAGCCTCGATGAGCCCCCACAGGGCAAAGACCTTCCCAGGCCTGAATAACCTGCGCTTCTCCAGCAGAGGGTCAGGTGCTCTTTCACACTGGTTATTCCCAAAAGGAATGACAGAATGTCTTGGGGTGGTTTTATAAAATATTGTATTTTATAATACAACCAACTTGCAAAACCAATACACAGATTTTTGATCCAGGTTATTGACTAACGAGAAATTTTATACAGCATGGACAGGATAGTGCAAACAGTGTGGCTGAGGATGTGTGCACGCATCAGGGGGTTGAGAAGCAATGAGCTGGCAGCACACTTGATTTTTGTGATGTGGGAGCTGCAACTCCATCCTGTGTTTATGAAAGTAACTTCTGCACGTAACTATGTCATTTCTAGCATTTATTAGTTTGTCCATAGCTGTGCGAGTGACTCGTTCTTTGTCCTTTCCAATGGGAGACTCTCCCACAAGCTTCAAATACATTATTCCCACTGTGATATTTCCTATTGCTTTGTTTCCTTTCATTGCTCCTGAATTTATCCTGTTATATTTTCACTGAGCAGTACCACTCCTTTATTTTTAAGACATCACAGACTTAGTAAGTTTGTCTTACTGCTTGTTTCTACTTTCTCACGTTATTTATTGGTTGGCTGAATATTGAGTCAAAAGTCAAAACCTTTCTGAGGTTTGGCCTTCCTTCTGAGGAAGGACAAAAATATGTTAATACATGAAGTAAAAGAGCTTCAAATATCATTCAAAACTCTTGCAACAAATAATGAATAAATTTTAAGGGAACAGTTCAGTTCCAAGGTCTCAAAATTTAGAGACAGACAAGATAGGAATAGAAGAGAGACCAAAATTTATTTCACATCTGTTATGGAAATGAACATAGTTGTAGACAGCTGAGAGCTTCCTTAAGTTGCACTTCATACTCTTCTGGAGTTGGAGTTTGTGGGAAAACAAGAGCTGGAAATTGAGCAGCTGCTGATGTTGACGAGGGGCCTTTTGTCATGATCATCATCTTATGCCCTGTTGAGGGGTCTTGTGTTGGAAAAAGGAGGAGTGAGATTCCCATCACACGTTACGGAGGAGTCTTGCTGTTGTCCCCAAGCAGTGGCTGTGTCCTGCTGGCTGTGGCCTGAGAGTGTCACACCTTCACCTGCAGGAGCTTCCCAAGGCAGTGACCACACACCTTGTTCCAGCCTCGCACACTCTTCCAGACTGTGGGTAACCACAAGTTCCAGACTCGAAAGAGTCTTAATGGTTCTGTCTAAAGTGGGAGGCCACTCACTGGGGTGTCAGTGGCTGAGGCAAATCCTGGAAGTTTCGTGATTCTGTGTCCTGTGGTGGTCAGCACTTGCTTTCTCTGATCTGGGTGTACAAACATGCACTGGAGGCAGGACAGTGTGTAACAGCAATAGAGCTCTTCTGCAGCTTCTTTGAGTTCAGCTCCCTCAAAGTAGAAAACATTAGGTTGCTCAAGATTCTCTCCCACCACACTAAGTCCTTTCCCCATTTGACAGATGCAAAATATTCACCAGAGATAAATTGGGGTTTGTGTTCTACAGCACCTGGGCAGCAGCCACGACAGAAAGCCACTGATTCCCTGTGCTCTGCTGCTGCCCTCTGTGCTCTGCCCTCTCCAAGCAATAGAACTTTCTGAGGCAAAGCTATTTACCAGTGAACTTTCTCAGATTAAACTGGCAAACCGAAAAATAATACTGCTGCAAAAGAATAGGTGATTAGAACAATAAGTTAAGCTGTGGGGCTAACAGTGGGAAGATCATCAAATCCTTCTTTCCTGTAACAGCCTGTTCTTGTACTTCAGCAATAGGATATTTGAGAAATGGGCTAAAGCAAAAAATCTCCAGCTGCTCTCTCCTAGGCAGCAGAATGGCAGAATACAGGCAGTGGGTGGCCCAGAGTCTGTCACTTGTGGTGCTGATGTTCTCCCTCTCCCACTGTGGTGACCCAGGGCCTGTGAGGGACAGAGGGACACCACAAATGACAGGGAGCAGCCTGGAGACCCTGGGGCTCTGGGGACAGCTGGTCGGAGTAGCACAAGCTCTCATTTGGCTCAGAGTGGGAACAATTGTGTTTTCCAAAAGCAGGTCTTGGTTTTATAGGGAGGGAGTTCCTGTTGGGATTGAATGCCATGTGCATGGTGCTTTCCCCTGGCCATCAGCAGCCCGTGGTTATTTGAAGGCTATAAATAAAAAAGGACAAAAGCAGCAACCTGCATGAAGCCTGTAAGTGCTTTTAGGAAGGAGAATAATTTGTCCTCTAGGTAGGCAGACCTAACACCAGTATTCATCACCCCATCTCTGTCCCCAAAGCCTTGGAGTCAATTCAACCTCAAATTCTCTGAGACAAGAGAAGCAAGAGTGTTCTTGAAATCAGGGGGGTTTGATTTAGAGAGTCTGAGATCACATCAGGGCCAGACCTTGCTGAACCAGATCTGAACTTCTGCCAGCAGTTTGTTATCTCCCTTCCCTGGCCCCTGGAGCTGATCAGCTCAATGGCAAAACTCAAAGGTTAAATGGAGAATCCACCAAAAAGCACAAACGCAGTCCTAGAGCTGTACATATATACACATGTACACTCCACACACACACGTACACTCTTCAAAATACTTGTCTCTACCTAAAAGCATGCAGCCATAATGCCAATTTTTCCCCCAAAATAAAAACCAATTCATACCTATAAATAAACACACCAACACCCACAGCACTGCATAACCACATACCTGATCCCAGGCTCACAGTCCACATCCTCCCGTGCTTCCTCCAAAGTCACCTCCAGCACACCAATCTCAAGCTGATATTCAAAAACATGTGTGCTCATGTCAACAAAAACCCTTCCCCAAATAAACTATCTGGGCACATTCATGCATTGCAATAGAAATGCTCCTCAGCATATTTACACACACAGAATCTTCCTGCTTGGGAGAACAAAAACCCACACAAGCAGCACATACACACACACACAAGACAGGAATCACTCAGCAGCTCCAGTGTTTATGCTGGCAGGAGAACGTCAGTCACTGAGCAGCCTCCAAACAGATGTTTGATTGTTTTTGGGTTGCGGTTTAATTGTTGGATGGTGTTCCAGCACTCAGAGGGGATCGAAAATACTCCAGGTCTGCAGCTGCAGCAAATGCCAGCCTTAAAACAAGGCAGATTCTGAAATCACTGCTTGGGGGGAAACTGCTTGCACAGGAAACCTCAGCCAAACTCTGCATTAATACTACTTTGAAGTCAGAAAATTAATCTCTGCCATTTAAAAAAGTTCTGTTTTTTCAGGGCCTTTTGTAAGTTTATCTAAGACAAGCCAATTCCTTCTGGGCAACTGTGACAGTTTATTGACTTGCCCAGGCTTAGAGACTTCACTGGGCCCCTCTTAATTTTCCAGAAAATCTTTCCTGGATTCTGTCCTGCACTTCAAGGCTCCTGGTGGAAGTGAGAAGCAACTTATTAATCAGTCTCCTAGTTGCTACTCAGTTTTTATTCCATTAAAAGGTTTCCTCAAAATAATTGACATTTGTCAAGAAGAATGACCACTGCAAGACTGCACCTGTGCCTCTCCAGCCACACAGAGGAGCAGGATGCGCTTTCTGGATGTGCCACTGGAAACAGATGGTGGGACTTTGGGATTGGTGGCAGAGGAATGAGGGTATGGGACACATGCCCTGCCTTTAGCTCAGGTTTGTGGGGAGCAATAAACAGAAGGGAGTGGGATGCTGTTCTCTTGGGGATAGAAACAAGAGACATTGAGAGATATTCAGAGGACAACCCAAAGAAAAGTTTATTACTGAGGGTAATCAAGATAAAAGTCAAAGGTCTGCATTTGACCATCCATTTTGGATTCATTTAAAAGAGTGGTTGCACCACTGACTCTCTTGACTCATCTGTTCCCTGGGAACAGTTTCTGTGTAGTTGACAGGACAGTGTGGACCTGTCATTGAGAGGGTGCTGGCATCCTTTAGAAGATCCCCTGACTGCCTGCTGCAAGAAAAGGAGGTGGGATCTGTATCTAGGAAGTGTTATGTCTTGCAAGTAGCTTGAAAACCAGAATATTGTATAAGATCTTTGTAATCTACAGGGAAGCAGGAAACTTTGGGTTCCTTTGGGACAAGACACAAAATACCTGCAAGGTCTTCTGACTATTGTAAACATGGATGAATCCTTTATGTGGCCTTTTAATAATATAAACATTGGGGAATGAGATGGTGTTTTCTCTATTCTTTTGAAATCAAGGGGGATATTTCCTATAAGAAAGACAAAAAGTTTAAGCCCAAGCACCAAGACCAGCTGCCCTAGTTTCATCTGGCATTAAACAGCACATACAGAGGACAAAGAGTAAATTGTTCCTTTGGTTCTCTGAACCAATCCCAGGATGTGCGTCGAAGGAAATACCCTGAAAAGGCAGCCAAGAAAAGAGCCAAGAGCCTCTGGGCAGGGTCTGTCTTGTTCCCCAAATGGATTCTGTTGGTGTCCCATGCAGGGCTACCTTGACAACCCCAAACTCAAACGCTGTAGATTTAATAGGTGTCAGGAGCAAGGGCTGGAGCAACGAGCTCATTTAATGACATCATGGAGGTCACTTGGTCAGCCCTAGCTTAGGTAAGCCTCAGCACAGCTGTCTCAACTACATTCTCCATTGCAGACTTCCTCAGCTCTGAAGTTTGGGCCCTGAATGGTTTTTTTTCACTGACATTTTTTCCATTTCCATTCCTCTCCTTCCCTTGGAAAAAAAAAAAAAGAACTGTGATTCCAATATTTGTACCAGTTTCTGTAAACTACCACTGCTGCTGAACTGACCTGTCCAGATGGTGTTCCCTTCAACTCACACAGAGACATCAGGAAAGTAAAGGATATGAAGTTTAAACTCTTGAAAAATCTGTATTTTACAATTTGAGGGACAGAGGAAAGCAGTGGGGCCAGCCTCAGAGCCATGGTATTTTCTGCTGGATTTCTACTATAGCTTTTTTGGTCTTCTTGTGGTCTGATATTAGATGATAGTTCTTTAATCTTTTTTGAAGCAAAACCAATTTCCTGGTCATATATATGCACACCATCACACACAGTGATATATTCACTTTCAGACTCCATTAGAATACAAAATAAATATTTTTTTAATTGCTTTCCACTTCATCCAACATTCTTTCCTGGCCTTGTGACTCCCCCAAATCTATTTCTTGACCTCTATGTTAAGTCCTTGTTCTCTTTCTTTTCCAAAGCTTTTCAACTGGGTTGCTCCATGTCTTCTTCTGGCATCCCTAACTCAAGTTTCAGGATTTTCTGCACAATGCTGAAGGCTCTTTGCTTGTTTCCTTCTCCTCAAACTGTTTTCCATATTGTCTTAATTCTTCTCTGCCTTTCTGAAACTAATCAGTCTTACTGGAAAATCCACAGAATGCAGAGATGGAAAGGCAGCGGAAAGACAATCAGTACCCAGGTGGAGTTAATTATCTGCATGGACAACACATTCTTGGGAGAATCATCAAAAATCAAAGGACTTTCCTGAATCAAAAACCTTTCCTGTTCATCAGGAAAGCCCCAAACTACAATTCATGGAGCCAGATTCTTAATTATTTTTAAATTTACCCTTAACAGTTTAATGGTGCCAAAACCCAGCAACAGATAAAACTCAAGATGGAAAATTCCTGGCGTAGGAAGAATAATTTATCATCTACTTTGTACATTTTCTGAGAGAAGATTTCAAAACAAAAATGAGCAGCAGAGGAAAGGCTAATCCTATGGCACTGTCCCTGCTTGTGGGAAGAATGGAATGATTCACTCATACAGGGCTCCAGCAGAACAGAAGTCAAGTGGGTCTCAGCCCTGTTACCACCATATTTTGTAATCTAGAAAACATTATCACTTCCTCCATGGCTTTTCAGCCAGGAAATGCCCAAATACCAGATAAAAACTGAATTTTGAGATAGATTGCTGGGTAGATTAAGGTTGAGTGGTCCAGTAAGGTAAAGATTCCCTCCTCCTGTTCTTCCAGGTACAACCAGGTGGAAGGAAGCTGGTAAAGCTCAGCCTGATCAGTGCTTAGAGGTTTCCTGCGGTGTTCAGTCTGCCACTGTTAAAGCCTGTCTAATTAGGACAAAGTTGAGGAAGTTTGTTGTGTTGACCTCATGTAGTTCTGTTCCAGCTGTTGAACTGAGCTAAAGCTGCTAAACCACGATCCTAACACTGTTCTAGTGTTGGCTTTTGTTTAGTCAAATTAGTTCAATTCAGCCATAATTCCTGAAAAAAATCACTCTTTTCCTAGTCTAGACAAAACCAAAGGGCTTTAAAGCCCAAACACGACAGGACCAAGTTAAGGCAGGACCAAGTTAAGGCAGGACAGCTGTGATTCAGACAAAACTACTGTGCTTTCAACTACCTTCCTTGTTTTAAGAATAATAATGAACAAAAACAAACAACAAATGTGAGAATTCTGCTCTTTGCTATTTTGTGTGGCTGATGAGTTTGTTCAGCCAACCTTCAAAAGGGAGACAAAATTAGGGGCCACATTCATTCCTGCACAAAACCCACAGGTGGCTGTCCAGGAGCAGATGCATTTTTAAACCATTCCTTCTAATCCTAGACTTGCTTGAAGCTCCCAGAAGCCGTTTCAGACATGATTCCCCCGAGAACCAGGGGTTTTGTCCCCCTCCCTGCCCTCCACTACTTCGTCCAGCCGTGTTCCTGCAGAGTTTTCTGGAGGGAGGATCCTGCGTCATCGCCAAGCGGGAACGATGGAGCAGGGCTGTGATCTGCTCTTCATGCCAAAGCCTCATCCAGAGGGGAGGTGCTGTGCATGTGCTGGCTGCAACAGGGTTCAGGGAGGGGAAAAGCTGAATAATTTATGCCCTATCCGAGGGCCTTTTAATTCTTTCCTGTTTGTTTTTCTCCCTCCTGTGGCAGCATTTAGTCATCTCCTCACAGTGTGTCTTCGAGAAGGGAAGGGAAATGGAATGTTTTCCAGGAAGACATATCATCCTTCCCAAAGTGGGTTATACAAATTAGAGTTTAAGCAGCTCAAACCCATAGGGCTGGGCTGTTGAGAATGTTCCACACAGCAAATGCTGCCATAAGGGAAGGGATAACGTCAGAGCTGCTCTCCCAGACGTTCTGCCAAAAACACGGTGTCAGCACATCTAATTCTTTACTCCTTTGAGAAAATTTTTACTCATTTTAGTCAAAATTGACTTGAGACAAAGTAGTAATGCAGAGAAATCTGGAGAAATGGATGTAAACTGTGAAGAAAAGAGAAGGCATGAAGTAAACTTGGAAAGGGCTAGCAATTAATCCAAGTATTCATTGACTCTTCCCAACAACACAACCACCCAGGAAGGGGGATGTGGGCAATGACTTCTACCAGTAAAACCAGGTCATATTCCCACTGTAAGGTAGGGTCTGATCCTGCTTCTACTGACAGGAAGATTCCTCTTGATGGTGCCTGTAAGCTGAGGACTTCGTCCAAAACTGTTGAAAACATGGACACAGATCATCCTGTCATCCAGTTTCCATCACTTTTCTCCAAATGTTCTCATGCCATCCCTGCCAGAACACCCAGTGCACCTCGCAGCCACAATGGTTCAGACTTGCTTTAAAGCCACACAAGTAAAACACACAAGTCTTTAGGGGAGACTAGTAAAACATTTAAAAAAAATAAACAAGAAAGGTTCTCATAGATCTAAGATATAATTAACTGTGTTTGCATTGATACAAACATTCTGTCAGATTTAAATGAATATAAATGGTTGTTCAAAAATAAAGGAAAGTATTCTTTTTTTAAAAGAGCATAGTCTGCTCTAATGGGATCTAATAACTCTTAATAGTCCTCTATAAAAGTAATAGTGCACTTAAATCTCTACTTGGCAAGAATCCGGGGCAGAAAAAAGTGCATTTTAAAAATGGGAACAGCTCAAGGCTGCGTGTTCCCAGCCAGCAACGACAAGCTGAAACAATACAAGGAATCCAGATAATGAAGCACATATGTCTTTCCAGGACCACGCGAGTCAACAGCTTCCTCATTTACGCAATCCAGAGGGGAAAACGGTCCCCCCTTAATCCCAGCACCTGAGGTAAAGGGGTGAGGCCCGAAAGCAAAATGAGCCCTCACATCAGGGCTGGCTGAGGTTTTAAGTGAACTCACTTTGTGCTTTGATTTCTTGTCTCTCTTTCCTTCCCTTCTTCTTTCTTCCTGGTGCATACATTTCCAAACCCAGGGACTCTGGAAAAGCAGATTAAAGCCAGCCCTGGAGGTTTCTATAAACTCCATGAGGCACATGGCAGGATGCCTGGCATGAAACATTGGGCCTGATTCATGAAGGGTTCAAAAGCACAGATTTAAAGTGTAAAGTGGAGGGGTCTCTTGGCCATAGCTTGTAGTACAGTTTCTCAGCAGAGTGGAGGAGAGGGAACCTGTGTCAGTGGTTCTTTCAATACTTGGAAGTTGCTCCCTCAAGGTTCTTTGTATAGATGGTACCAAGTGTGGGGCCCAGGACAGCACCCAGCTCACAGGAGGATGATACATTGGTTTTGATAAGGATAAGGACACATTGCACCAGTGCTAAGGTTTGTCTTTGCCCTGCTACAAACACTGCAAACCTGCATTTGCATTTACCAGCTGTAAAACATCCAGAGGCAAACCCACCTTTTAAACCCTGGATAGAGAAGGGAGGGGTAAATGCAAAAATATTGAGAAAAAGCCAGAAAGGTTTTCATTTCAGGATGTTCTTGAATGAAACCCAGCA
>VYZR01088102.1:66201-86377 GCA_013400675.1 Oxylabes madagascariensis
TGAAGTAAACCCAGCACATTTTTCATTCTTAGTTTTAAAGTCATCTTTCATTTGTAATCAACGTAAAACACTCCCAGATCTATGAGTCTGAAGCAGCAACTTGTGGTTGTATATTTAGGAAAATGAATTCCATTTGAATTCAGAGTGGTTTGGGGTTTTTTTCATAATGGGAGTAAGAAATCCCCCCAGATCGACGAAGAGCAGATCCCATTAACTGCAAAGGCCAAAGGGGGAATTGACAAGTGAGTGATTTGGCCACAAAACGAGGTGAACTAATTTGCAGAGGAATGAGTATTTCTGAGCATCTGGTGGCTGGCCTGCCTATGATAGCACGGATAAACTGCACGCAGAAATGAGTATTTGGCTGGCTTGATAGTAAACAGCAATGGCCCCAGAACTCTCTAGTGATTTGGAGGTTACAGAAATTCTCTGCTTTACCAAATATTTTCTTTTTTTTAAAGCTAAGCTCTTCTTCCCTACCCAAATGTGTCCGTGGCTCTGTTCAAAGTAGCAGTGAACAAAGTCTATTTAGGCACAGGGCCACAGATATTTCCCCTGTTTGTCTGATCTACGTGAAGCAGGTATTATTCCATGCCATGTTATCTCAGAGATTAATGATGGACCCGTTTCAAAAGGTTTGAAATTTCCAAATAATTGATTTGGAGGAACTCCCACAACACTGAAGCTTCTTTGGATCTTATCAAAACTCTCTGTACATGGGGGTTCTGTAGCAGGAGCCAAAGATGACTGAAACAGCAAAGAGACCCCTGGAGCCCCTGCCAGGGCAGGAGGGGAACATGTTAGTGAGCCCATAAAGAGAAAGAAGTCATTTGTATGACTTCTATGGAAGAAAATTGTTTCAGAGAATCATGTTTCCTACATATGCTCATTTTCCAAAATAATTTTGGTTCTGATTTAGTGAAAAAAAAAAAAAAATCGCAATTTAGTCTTTTAAACATTTCATGTGATTACCTGAAGTAGACTTGGATGAGGAGTCTTTTAGAGATGTCCCTTGAATTAACAAGGATGATGACACAGAGCCTGCTAATTAGTTACACTGAAATGTTCTTCCTACATATTTTTGTTTTTGGAAAAGCAGTGGAGTGGAATTATGAAATGTGTATTCTTGCTTGCTAGAATCAGCTGCCTTCTTTCTGAAAGCATTTTGTGAGGGAAGGCTGAGGAACAGGAGAAATAACAGGCTTTACTCCGGGAGTGTTAATTGCCATTTCTCATTTGTTGCTATTCTCCTGCTAAATCAGCTTGCATACATAAAATCAAAAAATCCACAATTTTAAAAGTTGTTGCCATTAACTTCTTGTTTTGTGGAGGTAGCTAAATGGCAAAGGACTGAATTCTGAGATCACTGCTAAAAGAGAGATGTGAGAACTTAAGGAGAACTTATCTTTTAGCTCTTTAGTTCCAACTATCTTTAGTTAGGATTACAAACAGGAGAAGCAGCCAAGTGATTGAGCACAAGAGGGAGAGAGAACANTTTATCTCAGCCAATTTAGTTCATGATTGTGTACTTTTCTCTCTTCTTTCCATTAAAACGAGTGCTCTAAGGTGGTTTTCCCCCTGCTCATGCTGACTGTTCTCAGGAACTGTCTGTGGCAGAGGGGGCAGCTCATTGCATTTCTCCTTTCTCCTTCCACCAGTGAAGCCATGAGAGACTCAGCCTTACCCCAACCAAGCCTCCTCTGCGCCATCAGCCCCTGTGCAAATGCTCTTTTTTCTCCTAAAACTAAGGATCAGATTGTCCAGCTCATTGACCCAGCTCCATCCATCGCTTTGCAGGCAACTGTTTGGATGGAGAAGTGAATCTTTCACTGCCAGTAAACCTGATTACCAATAGACCAAGAGGAAGAATGAGTTCCTTAATTGAAAATGCATTTCTAAAGTCTAAATGTATTAAGAAAATTAGTTTGATTTTTTCAGCTGCTGTCATGAAGGAAAGCATTGTGTGGGAGGACAGGCAAAACTGTTCAGCCTATTTATGGCCGCTGTCAAAGTCAGATTAATAATTTTTTATCAAAATGATACACAATTAAAAATTTTAAGGTTGAGGATTAATAATTCAAAGGATAATTTTTCATTATCCTTATAGTTTGGTTGGAAGTAATAACCACATCGAGCTCTGAGTTTGCACATCCTGTGGCCTTCAAAAGCAATAGTTGAGTCTCAGAGACTATGAGAGCTTTAGTAAAGCTTCATGGATTTAATCAAATGTTACGTTGTAATTTTACAGTGCATTTAAACTACTAAATTTCTCAAAAATTCAGACCTCTAATCCCACTAATCCAAAAATGAAGAACATTTTTAATAGCGTATCTTGTGTAGTCCCATTTTTTAGTCAAAATAAATGCAAAATACCACTTCTAATATGCATTCACATTCTTCTTATTAATTTCCTATACCCTTTTCATGCAATTGAAAATGATGAAACAAAGTGTGCAACCAGGCACTGTGCAAGCACCCATTTGTGCCAGTCTAACAGAGCAGATCTGCTCATTCCAGCCAGCCTCAGCCCATGGCCAATGCCAGAGAGGGATGTGGGCAGGAAAGGGTGAATAGAAGCCTTGGGATACTGAAGCCTTTTCAAGACTACCTAAAAACAGAGGCCAGACAAAATTAAGAGAATAAAAAGCAGTTGTATTTATTGAAGGCCTTCAGGTACATTTAGGGCAGATGAAGCTCACCCAAAAATGGACCACAGGTCACGGTTTTCATGCTTTTATCAGTTTGGGCCATTTGCAGATTGGGACTTCATCTTCCAATTACAGCTCCAGGTAATGAAGTCATTTACCCCAAGTTTGCTCCCCACAACTCACTTTTGTTTACATTTCTCAGGGCCTGAGGCAGTGAGGTGTCCTTGATTCCCAGGCCTGGAGAGGAATTGTTGTGTCTGACCAAAATGGGAAAGAGGCAGCTGACACTGCACATGGAGTTTAGAGTTCTACACTAAAGAATTGCAGGGTTACAAATATATAAAAAATATAAAAGCTAAAATCCTAAGGCATCAATACATCTATAGGGATGCCAGGTTATATCCACAGGGATGCTGTCTCATCTGAACACATTCCTGAATGTCTTTAAGAATCACCAGCCCAAGCATCCAACCTCACCATTTTTACACAAATTGCAGTGGCAATAACCCCATTGAATACAATGCTGGCTCCAGTCCTGCAGGATGGTGGATCCCAGATCCCAGGGACAGAGCCACTCCTCCTGTGGCTCCACTCCCATGCTCTTGGCAGCAGCCCTGCTCAGGAAATTGTAATGGAGCAGAGACATAACAGAGACATTGCAAGGAGAGCTGTTTACATTCCTGTAAGGAAAAGCTGCAGGGCCACTGACCGAGAGAGATCCCACAAAGCTGAAATTCCCGACCATTCCCGGTCACCGGGGATGCTGTTGTGCTCCTTGGGTGCTCTCAGCTCAGGCATCCCGTTCCACTGGCAAAGCCTGGATTCCTTCCCAACTTCTGGAGTTTTATGGGGCTCAAGTCAGACCGTGGAGTTTAGATTGGTGCTGTCTGGAAGTGGAGCCATCCAAGCCAGGAAGAAAATTCCTGCGACAAAAGCTAATGGAGGCCGTGTCTGCCTGCCATGAGGTGATTTTACAGCCTGTCCTGTTTATACAGAGGAAAGGATCTATGTCATCAGCTGGGTGCATCCAAAAAGTCTGGTGGGGCTGGATCTGAGGAAAGAGTGTGGGTTTTATGTTTGTTATTTCATGTGAAGGATGCTATTTTAGATGGGAGGAGTGCACATTGCAGAGAATTGGGAGGTATTTGCCATTCGTACCAAATATAACTCAGTATTCAGTTTCAGGGCCTAGGAATGCTTCAGAATAGTCCATGAAATTCAGTGTTAGGGATTGTTGTGTTTCCAAGAGACAGATTCCTGGGCTACAAAGTACAGTAGGGAGCACTTAAAGCACTCTCATCCCTCACGTGTGTTACTGGCACATCTCAAGGGCCTTCAGAAGCTCAGGTGGCCATGGCTGGATATGTTGATAGGAAAATGAAGGGAGTTCTGTACTCTCAGCATGGCTGAACATCCCTGTTCTCTCTCAATGTCACAAATTCATTGTAGATCTGAAGGATTCCCATTGTCTCAAAGAGAGGCAGAGGGGTTTCATGCATAAAATCATATTAGAATTTTTTTTTTGTAACCAAGATACAACAATTTGTGTGCTCCTGGACATTCCCCTGAGCAGTCTTTCTGGGAGTTTTACCACAGGCACTATGGAAAAGGCTCAAAATCAAACTGGGAAGGCTTGAACCTTAACTTTTTATTAAAATGAATATAATTTTATATTTTTATTCAAATCATTGCAGTATCTGGAAGCTTAAACTAAACAATTACTCTGAGGTGGTTTTGTGGGTGAGTTAGGTTTGGGTAATGTCTGTCCTGAGAAGACCAGTCCATCAAGGGCTGCTTCTATGAGTAGCTACAAGATCAAGCATCACTTTCAACTGCTTTGTATCGACTTGCACTGTTGGCTTCTACCTATTTATCCAGGGTGAGGCAATGTAAAGAGATTACACTGAAACTGTGAGGAAATTCTCCCCTGGCTGCTGCCTGCCCATCACAGATAATCAGAGTCAAAATTTTAGAGCACTGAAAATTAGCAGCACATAACTTATAGACTGCACCAAGTGTGTAACCTTGTTGTACTTACATAAAGTAATTTCATTTTGATTGCCTATTGAATAAGTCTGATTATTCTTTAAGAGTCGCTTTGGAATGGAGCCTGAAGGTACAATATAAAATAATTGAATTGAGCGTAAAGTTCCAGCTGGTAACCTTGTCAGTAATTTGAACAAAGATCTTGTCTCTGTAATTTAGAGAGCTGTAGATGTGAGTGTGAAGTGGATTCTACTGATACTTAGAAATTTACCCCCTCCTTTTTCCTCCCACCAGTGTAACTTCTGTTCTCACCAACAAGCTCATTTTAATGGAATTAACGTACCAGTTGATGGCAGCACACTGGAATTACAACTATATGGTTGGCTCAGATTTATTTCATGCTATATCACAGTATGAACTTGAGGAATGATTTCCAGGAGACTAATTATCACATTGCACTGAACTGCACCGAAACTACAATCAGCAGAGTGACAGGATTCTTTTTTATCTCTTCAAAGCTATTTGTTGCAATTTTTGAGCCCCTTGGTGAAATTCTAAAACAGAGGAATCCTGGAGCTGTAGCCAAATGTTCTTTAAGAAGTGACAAAATATACTGTCACTAATATCCTGGAGTATAAAATCCAGACCCTCAGAACTTCTGAGAGTGGACTTGAGGGTGTCATAATTTGAGTTTTGGCGGCTGCTGTCCCTGGGCCAGGTTCTGTGCTGCTCTGTGGTGAAGGTGCAGCCATGAAGGACAGAGAGCAGTGGATTGACTGTGAGACACCTCATTCCTGCCTCTAAATTTAATTCAGGGGCTCTTCACCATCAGCCCCTCAGACCTGTCCCCCAGTGCCCTCTCTCTTTACAGGTGGTGCTTTGAATCTGGACAAATTGGCCCCCAAGGACAGAGGCTGGAGTCCAAGAGCTCCTCTACAGATGGGGCAGCCTGTTCATTTCAGAGGGAAGCTAAACTTGAAATCACCTGGCTGTGAACTCCTCCTATCCAGTATATTCTCCCAATTTTACTTGGTGCATAAATGATGGCGAAATTTCCCTTGCAAATCCAGACAGCTCCCTTTTCAAAGTCTAAATTATTAATAACTGCAATAGTTATCTCATGGAGAAAACAAAATACTGAGGAATTGGAAATTAATGCTCTTTGGGATGTGGAAATCATGCACAATTTGTTTTGTGCTGCTTAAAATCTGCATTCAGCTAGAAATAAGTTTATCAATTTTTTTTTTTTTTCTTCAAAATTTAGGATGCACTTTTCTTTTATTGCAGAGGCAGTTTCCTTAGTTAGACAAATCCAAACATGGAAATCAACTTTTTGGAAGCATCCAGATAAATGGTATGTTACTATGGCATTTTGGACGCCTTCTCATTTACTAAGCTTTGTGTTGCTAAGAGGCAAGGCTGATGCACAAAGCAATGGGCCATCCTGGTCTCCAGATAATAAGGTCAAAGTACAAAGCCAGCAGGATGCGATTTTCCACAAATGACATCTGTTCTAATTAGAAGGATTTGATTTTTAAACACTATTTGAAGTAAATGTTTTCTGATCAAAATAGGAGACTCGTCATTAATAAAATCTAATTCCTGACATTGCTTCAATAACTGGTAAATTTGCCAACTTGAGACATCTCAAAGCCCCCACGTGGCTTCGGTGCACCCNACAATTTGTTTTGTGCTGCTTAAAATCTGCATTCAAGCTGAAAAAAATTTTTTAAATTTTTTTTTTTTTTCTTCAAAATTTAGGATGCACTTTTCTTTTATTGCAGAGGCAGTTTCCTTAGTTAGACAAATCCAAACATGGAAATCAACTTTTTGGAAGCATCCAGATAAATGGTATGTTACTATGGCATTTTGGACGCCTTCTCATTTACTAAGCTTTGTGTTGCTAAGAGGCAAGGCTGATGCACAAAGCAATGGGCCATCCTGGTCTCCAGATAATAAGGTCAAAGTACAAAGCCAGCAGGATGCGATTTTCCACAAATGACATCTGTTCTAATTAGAAGGATTTGATTTTTAAACACTATTTGAAGTAAATGTTTTCTGATCAAAATAGGAGACTCGTCATTAATAAAATCTAATTCCTGACATTGCTTCAATAACTGGTAAATTTGCCAACTTGAGACATCTCAAAGCCCCCACGTGGCTTCGGTGCACCCCTTGGCCCCCTGCCACGAGCCCTGTGAGTGACACCCCCACCTTGATTTCCCAACCCTGCTCTGTCTCATTCCATGAAAGGCTCCAAAGAGCTGCTGCCAACCATCCCATGATGCCGTTATACCTCCCTCCTCCTTTGATAGCTCCCTTCTTATGTCCCAGCTGGTATTCCTTGGAGCTTTGCCTTTGGTAAACTGCCATATATTCTTTGCAAATATGCCACAGCTATTCACTTTTCCTTCTGCAAATGACTCGCATTAGCTGCTATTGTTGTTGCATGTCAGGGAGAATATAGTTCCTTCAGCTCACTAGCTGCTATTATTTTTCTCTAGCTATTTTCCATTAAGATGCATTTCCTCCCAAATGTTATGAAAATATAATTTTTTTTTCGTTTACTTAGAATTTGTAAAGTTTTTCCCATGGATAAATATCTCCCACAGGATTGACTGTAAGAGAGTGTGAGAGGTTGTTGTTGTTGTTGTTCTTTTCCATCTGCAATGCATTTTCCCTCCCTTAAATTTCTGTATGTGCCTGCCCCCTCTTTGTGGATCCGTGTGGGAAGGAAAAAAAGGAGGATCTGGTGATAGGTACATATGTGTTTGCGGAGAGAAGGAATAGTTTTGGGAATATCTGTGGAGAAAGGCTTGTCAGTGTCTATGAGCAATGTGAAGGCAGCATTAATCTCTTCTGCAGGATAAACAGGCACACCAGGAATTTTGGGGTTTGAAGATTTGATTAAGAGTAATCCTGGCAGTTCTGCTAAAGATAAAAACTCCTGAGGAGTTGCAGAGATGAGTTCCACATGGTGGAGGACTCTCAGCAGGAAATGATGGGAATTCCATTAAAGCTCAGGGTTGTTTTCTGCACCGTGTGCTGTCCAAGGTGTCCAGAGAGCCCTGATCCTGTGCTGATCACAGGAACACAGAAACCTCATAGCAGAGCTGATCCTCAATTCTTCAAAATTAATGTTTCAGAGCATGTGCTGAGGGAGTGAATATGTGAGAGCTTGCAGAGACAACCTGTGGCAAGAGTACAAACAGGACATGTCTGTGAGCAAGCAAGGGTAGAACACCCGAGTCACAACTTGGGCATAGGGTGTTGATTTAAAAACACATGGTTATCACAAGGTTTATGAAAACACTTGCATTTTGTAGGAAAGATAACCTTGTAGAGTGCTTTCCTGGAACCCAGGAGCTCTGAGTTTCAACTTCATTTCTGGCACATGCTGCCTCCAGCTCTGGATCAGGCTGAAGAAGCAATGCAGCTTCTCCTTGTGTTTCATTCACCAGAGAGGGAAGATGTGATGGAAAGAGAGGAGCAGCTCTTGACAGTCTTCCACACACTGACACAGTAGAAACAGTGTGAAATCAGCCCATTAATTGCATTTCTGCCATTCAGAGCACCAAAGTATTTCACATTCCTTCACAGCACATCGATGCTGAAAAGGAGGCTCAGTGAGGACCTTCTGGCTCTGCACAACTCCCTGACAGGAGGGGACAGCCGGGGGGATTGAGGTTTTTTCCAGGGAACAGGGAGAGAAGGAGCGGGAACAGCCTTGAGCTGGGCCAAGGGAGGGTCAGGTTGGACATCAGGAGGAATTTCTCCATGGAAAGGGTGGTCAGGCTTTGGCAGGGGCTGCCCAGGGAGGTTTGGAGTGCCCATCCCTGGAGGTGTCCAAGGAAAGCCTGGATGTGACACTCAGTGCTCTGGGCTGGGGACAAGGTGGGGATTGGTCACACATTGGATTCAGTGGTCTTGAAGGTCATTTCCAACCTCAGTGGTTCCGTGATGCTGGTTGAACACCAGCCCTCAGAAAAGGTTTTGTAGCCAAAAGTGGCCTTTATAGCCCAGCCTTGAACAGAGAGCACAGGCAGTGCCTTTGGGGGCACCTAAATCCTGCTGCACTTCTGGGGTTTGTGCTGGTAGTCACAGAACTTTATCTTGCTGCAGTCATAGGTATATTTTTAGAATGGGAAAAAAAAGATGAAGAGCAAATATTTTATACAAATAGCTTGATTTCAGTTCCTCTCCTGAATACTTGATCACTCCTTTGGCCAGGCAGGAGGGCCTGTCGCTGCAGCTGAGCACTGGGGATGGACTCGACCTGCTGGAAACACTGCAGAAAAGAGACATTCTCTGCTTAGATTGAGCAGCACAAATTGGAAGGGAGGGAGATGGAGCAATTTTTCACATAACCATAATTGTGTGCTAATTATATCATGGAAGGAAAGCAATTGCCCAATTATAAGACAATGTATCACTCTATCAAAGGCAGCGCTTTGAAGGTTTATGTACTTTAAATTACTGTGACATTCCCAAGGCTCCTCTGTTTACACATTTGTCTCAACCTCTTCTACCAACAACAGTACTATGACTAAAGCCATTAATTAATATATTCTCTGTGTCTTTGCAGAAGTCACAGGGTCCTGTTCAAGCTGAATTTATGCTGTTTTGTAAAGCAACTTGATTTTCCTATTATAGTGCTAATGGCCACTCTGGGTCTGATAACTGTGGGTAGATGAAGTTGGTTTTCTCCTCCACTCTCCTTGCAAATGTTTTGCTGTCAGTGTGCCCTCTGTATTACTGAATTTTTGTGCCTCTCTGAACTTTAATGTGATTGTACTTCCCCCTTAATGACAGTAGATTCTCCCATCATGACATTATTACTTCCTGGATTTCCAGAATGACTGAGAGGAAAATCTTGACCAATAAATCCATCTTTTTTACCATCAGTGGAAGAATATCTTATACAAAGACCAGAATTATCATTTTATTTTCAGTTAATTATCAATAGTTGTTTGTCATGGCAGGTACAGCTGTTTTATACACAAGTCCACAGCAGCAATAATCAAGTTAGACAGAACAACCACCACAGAGAGCATTCAGTGACAGAGACTTGAGTGTGGTCCGTAAAAACCTGACCAGAACCCCAGGCTGTTGTCAGATGGTGACTCTGCACAGAAGCTGAAATGTTTGCGTCTTCCAAACTGTTGTTGCTTATTCTAAGATTCAACCTGGTATAAAACTACCTGGAAAACCCAGTAGGAGACAAGCTGCAATTCACCATTATTTGTTCTTTAAACAGACAATGAAAATCCCATAGCACTGGGATTTAGATTCCTTTTAGCTGAAGGCATCATCCTTGTCCATATTTTGAAATAAATCCCACTGGGGAAGCCACGTTGTGTATGCTAATAAACCTTCCCTGTGCATCCACCTCTGAGCCCCAAAGCACAGAAAATCACTGAGGGCACAGCACTGCTGCTCCCTCTTACACTCTGCTGCACCTTGTGATGGGTTAAACCTTGGTCTGCTATTGCAGAATTGATCATGTAATGCCTATTCCTGGACCCTGGGAGGGGATGGATCCTCCTAGGTAGTGACACCCCCATAGGAAGAGGAAGGATTTCTCCAGGAAAAGGGTGGGAGGATTTTCTGCACGCTCTTGGTCAACACCAAATAGTCAGACCGCAGGTACAAATCCACAGGGTGCCAGGATGGATCTTGGGGTGCTGGAAACCCGTTCCTACCCAGGCAGCCCCGTTCTGCACCAGCCTCAGCTCACAGGGAGCTTTGGGGTGCAGCCCCCAGCACAGCACACTGCAATATGCCTCCCTGTCAAAGGAAAAACCAGGGAGTGCTGACTTATTCAGCAGTTTCACACAAGGACAGGCTTGACAGGTGGCACCAGAATGTGAGGTCTGTTTCAGATTCTTTCATTAATCTTTTGCAAACTTTAGTGGATTTTGAAAGGAACCATATTGACAGCACTAGAGGCTGCAGTGTTGCATTTATCTGTAAAATCTCCATGGGAAGGAGCAATGCTTACCTGCCTGCTAACTGTCCTGACTGAAAAGCATTCTCTTCTCTAGGATGTTTAGGGGGAGTGAGAACACAGTTGTCTCTTCAGATTATTTTTTTCTGATTAGAGGTTCATTAGGGGTTTCTGAACTGTTTTCTCTTATTAAAAGGAGACTCATATGATCTTCATTGGAACTGCTTGTCAGCTATATGGCACCAATTTGTTCCACTTTTTTTTTTCTTGATTTATTTTTGATGTCTTTGGCAGGGTTTGTAGCTATTTATTTTGGATGTTTATCAAAACCTGTTGGTATCTTGCCTTTTTTACCGTTTTTTGAGTTTTACGATCTTGGTACAGTATTAAATTAATGGCTGGCTCACAAAAGGCACCATTCAAAGTGCTGGTAATTGGCACCTCAACAAATATTCCCAGCAGAGGCCAAGGACCAGATAGCTTCAGAGATGGGATGACCATCTGCCTCTTCTTGGTGGTTCCTCATGGCTGAGTGAGCAATATCAACAAAGCTTGTCTGCTTTACCTTTCTTGGGGACAAGTCAAGGATTTCTCTACTACCCATCTGGCACCTGATCCTGACATTATAATCTTTATTATTTTTAAGATCATTTGTCTTCCTCCCCCCGCTCCTCCGTGGCAAAACATTTCAATATCCTGCCATTTATCTTTGTTCAAGTGGCACTAAGTGGAGACAAACCCTGAGTTGCTGTCCCCTGGGATTTGCTCCCACAGGTGATGCCATGGCCAGCCCCGTGCCCAGATGCAGCACAGCCAAGGTGTTTGCCACCTCCAAGTCCCCGAGAGCTCGGTATCTTCCTTCCCTGCTCTGCTCTGATATTAATGCCTTGGCACATAAAAAATGCCAACAGATGCCATCAAGTGTAAAGAGACAGGTGGTGTCAGTGCGTCAGAGGAGGGACTTCCTCCAGAAAGATGGCACTTGCTGAGTTCTGTGGGCTGCCCATGCAAATCCTTCCCCGTGTGACACCTCTCTCCTTGTGAGACAGCCCTGATGTCCCTGTGAGCCGGCACGGTGCCACTCGCAGCCCGGCGAGAGCAGCGGGCGCCAGGGGCTGCGCACGATCCAGGTTTTCCACGGCAGCTTTGGAGAGATGTTTCCTGCTGCAGCCCTGTGCCCCACGGCTCGCAGTGGGACACGGTGGGACTGGGCAGGGGGGCCCAGTCACTGCTCTGTGTGTTGGGTAAGAGGGGGAGCATCCTCAGGTGACAGCAAAAGGCGTTGTGGCCAGAGCTCCTAAAGCCTTTGGTTTGGTTTTCTGCAGCTGCAGGGACTCTGTTGGGTCAGAGATGCAATGAGAACGTTAAACACCAAATCCAAGTTCGCTGCTCTCCCACAACCTTTTCACTCTTGCCTTCAGGCCAGAGGTTTTCTGTATTACCTCCTACCTCGTCCTTATTTTGCTTCATATATTTCCAGTCATAAAAAGATTAGATGAGCTATAAGCCCAGACCTCTTTTTCTTTGGCATCAAAATCCTTCAACAGATAATAGGCTTAATTCTCTAATATGGGCAGACAGCTTAATGAAACAGCTAATCCCCAGACAATGAAAAAGAAGATTTTTTTTTTGTCTGTTTTTTTGTTATATGTCACTACTGACCTTTTATATAACTCACCATTATATCATCGCTCTCGTGTGTTAGTCCCGAGCCCTGGATCCAACGTGGAAGATCTGGTTCTCTGACATTTGTCTCCCTTATGGGTCAAGTGGCCCAAATCTCATCCTTCTAACAAATCAGTACCAATGTAGGTGACCCTACTTTCCTCCTGTCCCTGTAAATTATTACTCTAAGGCTGTATTATGTCATCTAGAGACCTTTTCCAGGATCAGGACCATGTTATGCAAACACAGGAACATCACCCTCAGCTCCCAGTGCAAAATGTGTGACCTACTGAAATTGATTGGGAGAAGGCAAAATTCAAATAGCTTCGCTCTTACACAAATATTTGCCATTCTAAAAATACTTTCAGATGGCACTAAGATCACTGATCTGTCAAGCTGTGGTGAATTTTCTGGCAGGATATATCAGGGGTAAGCTGTATGTCAGATAACCCCTGCCAGATCAGCCCTTGCACATCCCATTATGTCCAATAACTTCTGCCTGATGCTTTTCAGCATCTTTTCGTAGGCTTGAGGGTTCCTGACTTTGATTCCAGATATAAGAGCTGCTGGTAGTCTGACAGGGCTGTGGGCTGTGCTGTACTTGCCTTTTGTACATCCCTAGGAGAGCTGTCCTGCCAGACATGGAGCTACCAGGGGGCTGGGATCTAAGCAGAATGAATTATTTACACCAGCCGTGACTGAGTGCTCAAATATGTGTCTGCATGTTCTCTTGGAGCCAGTCTGCTCACAAGCTTTCACCAGCCCCACTTTGGCTTTTCCCGAGTGCGAGGAGCAAACTCTGCTCAGTTTTTTAGGTTCTTAACAACTGCTGATTTCTGAAAGCTGAGGAGGGGCTCACGAGAAATATCATTAAAGGCAGAACCTGCCTGTGGTAGCTTTCCAGGGAGATGAAGGGCACTTCTCCTCTCCAGAAGGTCCCTGTTCCTTCCCAGGGATGCTGTAATCTGTTGCTAAGGCAGTGGCTGTGCTGTAACACAGTGTTCTCTCTCTCTCATTGTGTTTATGAGCAGGTGGAGCAGAAATTGCTTGGTTTCTACACAAATAGCTACAGAACAAATGTACCAAAGGAAATGGGAGGTGGGCGGAGAAGATCCACAACATGATTAACATGAAAATAAAAAAGATGTGAGAACATGGCATGTTTGAATAGTAAATATATAAATAAAGTTAATCGCTGAGCACCTTCTCAGCGTGAGCAGTCCCATTCACAGAGGATCAGACTAAACATCAGGAAATCATAATTTTATTCTTAGCTCTTCCAGCAGCCTGCTGAGTGCTTTCAGCCAAGGTACTTTCTGATTCCGTGCTTCAGTTTTTCCATCCTTGCAGAGTGTCACTGATTCTTTGTAAAGACATATGAGAGCTGGTGTAGAAAAATACTGGGTGACATCTGGATTTCACTGTCACAAGGAGGAGGCATTTGGGGAAGCACTGGGAAGGAGGCTTTGCTAAAGATGAGCTCAGGAGCACAGAAGTGAAAGAAAGTAAAGTATGCACCAAAGAAAAATGATTCAGTGGGGAGAGCACTCGTATTTCTCTTCTGTGTGATTTTTACAAGGCCAAGGAAGTGGAACCCAAAGCCTGAGCAGCCCATTTGCATCACGGGGCTGTGTCTGCAGACGTCGTTACCTTGACATTGGTGGAGCCGCTCGCGGCGCTGGCGTGAGCACAGCACGTTTTGCCATGTACCAGACACATTCACTGCAGAGCAAAACAAAGGCAGATGAAGTGAGAAGTGGGAGTCATGAATCATTTAAAAAGAAACAGCACACACAGAGCCCACTGTGAGAGGGATGGGAGCGTCGCTGGGAGGGCTGCCAGCGGGTGAGGGGACGGTGCCACGGCCCAGGGCAGAGGCAGAGGGGTAGCACACGTGTTTGGGAGCTGAGACGGGCACCTTCTCTCACAATCCATCCCCCTAACTTGGAACTAGGGTTTCCATGACATATCCAATTAATTTCTCCCCACTCCCCTCACAGATGTGGCGTCTGGACAGGTACAACCCTTAGACACGGAGACTTGCATTGCTCTGCTGCCATGGGCCTGTGCCAGAGCCACCCACACCGTGCTCCTGGGAGGTGGAGAGAACCCTCCTTTGGCAAGGTTTTGCCTCTCCTTTGCATTTTCTCTGAGGCCAGATTCTCCCTTTACTCTCATGAGATCTACACTGATGTGGCCTCAGTGATTTGCACTGAAAATCAAGGATCTCATCACTTCCTGCACTCGTATTTGCTGATAATAATTCAAGAGGTGTTTGCACGACACTCTCAGGCACAGGCTGGGATTCTTGGGGCCGTCCTGTGCAGGAGCTGGATGACCCCAGTGGGTCCCTTCCAACTCAGGATATTCTGTGATCCTATGACAGTGCAGGGCTAGCAGTTTTCCCTTTCCCTTCTCTCCTCTGCTTGCTCTCAGAGGAACTGCTGTTGTCCCACATTGCCCTGGGTTTGAAGCAGTGAGTTTTTCTCCTGGTGCCTTTAGATGATTGTGTGTCGTTCTCTGGGCTGGATGAAACAGTGAGTCCTGATAAAAATGGGTCACTGAAATCAGTGCCTCTGTCATCCTCTCTTTTTGAAACCTTAGGATATTAAAAGGTAATTCTTTCATCTATCCTTAAGGAAAGAAGTCAAAGTTCTTGAAAGTCTGGGTTTCTGGATTTTGGTTTTTGTCCTGAAGTACATCCTGGAGTTCCTGTCCCCAGTATGGCAGCCTGGGCAGGCATCCTGTGGCTTTTTTCCCACATCAATGCCTTCTCCTGGATGCTGAATTATTCAGACTTTGCAGGAGATTGGAAAGCATTTTCCCTCTTTATTAGCAGGGGGTTAATTCCAATTACTAATTTTGAGTTTCTGTTGTAGCTTATCTGATATTTTCTTGGGCACTGAGCAAATTTTGAATTTCATGAAATTCACACCACATTAAACTCTGTAGAAATACCCGTTGTCCACATGGGGCTCTTCCACCAGAAGTGATGAATGTGTCATCAAAATTATGAATCATAGTTAGGAACAGTCTGGGCCATCAGAGACTGCCAGGTCAGTGTTTTTCAGAGGGTTTATATCACAAGCACAATGTGAGTATTCCTGCATCATAAATAGATTGCAAAGCTTTAGTCATTTAGTTATTGCAATGGCTGAAAATAAAACTGGTAAAAGAACATTTTAAAAGAACCCAACTTGAGTCATCACAGAGGACCTTTGTCCTACAAAGTAAAGTCTAGGGGAAGTCTTAGCCTCAAATCTTTCATTCTCAGTAAATATTATGTGTCTATCTTGCTTTTGGTTTTAATCCCACTTTAAAACAATTTACTGTATTTTGCCAGCTATGACTATAAGTTCACGCAAAGAAACATGCTGGGTTTTGCAGAGTTTATATAGTTAAAATAAAATTACTCTCTGAATTCATAGGTTTGAGTGTTGAGTTTTATTTGAAGGGAAAGAAAGAAAGCAGGCTACCAAAATGATCCAATTTCCCTGACATACTGTAGAAGCAAATAGGAAAAAAATCAAGTCACTTAATGCAAAGGAAAAAAAATCAAAAAAAACCTAAAAAAAAAAAAAACCCAACTGCCAAGACAACATTTTTAACACTTACACCAGACAAACTGTTGGATTTCAAATTGGCAAACAGTCTGTTATGACAGTCCTGTGATGGAGCAATTCATAGAAAGAAAACTATCAGGAAAACTCCACTCTAAGCAAGTGGGGCTTCTAATCAAGAGATAGTGCCACTCAAATCTAGATCAGAAAGGAGTCACAGAAATAAAAGACTTGCTCCACAGTGAAATTTGTGTGGGTAGGACCAGTGCCAGGCTGGAATCCCAAAGGCAGGGAGGTGATTTAAACCAGAACTGAGCCACGCTGCCAGTGCCAGCGCTTGCACAGGTTTATGGGCTCCTGGCTGATCTGGTTTAGCACTTTGCGACCTCCAATGCTCTTGACAAATGGAGGGAATTCAGTCTTTTCAATCAATTTTCTGATCCATCCTGCATTCTTTAACCCAGAGCACCTCTTTGGGTAGCCTTGAATAATTGTTTAACTTCAATATCCCCTCACTTGAGAGCCTGTGGCTGCATTCCTGAATCTGTGAGCAATGGGCTCTGCAGTGCAAGAGTCAGGGGAAGAATCCTGACACCCATTTCTTTCAAGCTTTCCCTTTGCTTAAAATACCTCCAGGTATTTCAGGATTTGGGCTTTTTTTAAGTTCAGTATTGCCAATCTTATACTAATAAAGGCATAAGCCTGTACTTCAGAATCCTGAGTGGCATAATTATGACTGTAAAAATAGAACACTTTTTCATAAAGGCTGAGGTATTCAGATGACATTCAAGCAGCTGCATCTTCAAGAGAAATAGCACATATTAGGGTATTGCTAATAAAATGGTAAGTACTGGCAACACAGTGCTTCATGTAATCACAGTCCTCGGGATTTGTATTCCCTAGAGGAATTCCTTTGGACTGACACATCCCACTGCATCCAGAACATCTAACACAGAACAGTTTGGGACATGGTGCCCACCCAGAGATGGTGACACCAGGCTCCAGTTTGGATCTGGCTTTTCATTTTGTCACGGACTCTTGGTGTTGCCTTGAGGAAAATCAACTTTTAACCTCCACTGCAGAGCACTGAGAACATCCTGGTTCTGGGCCAGGGTTATGGACACACTGGGCTCTATCTCCCACTCTCCAGCCTGTAAGGGGCAGGAAGGAACTTTATCAAATTCCCCAGAATTAAACAGATTCAGGTAATATCCTTTACAGCCCCAGCTTTAAAATAGGAGAGAAAGCACTGCCTTGTATCACAGAAATGTTCAGAAAATTAAAGACTTTGAAGCAGTTTGAGATCTAATCAGAAGTGCTACAAAGTGTCGTTAATTATGGTTAATTTGTTCTCTGGCTGTACGTAATTTTTAGCATGAGGTTCTCTGATACAATGATAATGAGGACTAAACAGGGATCTTAATGTGATTTCTGTGATTGTCGGTATGAACTTCACTTGCCATCTATTTCCAGCAAAGTGTGCATAAAATTAACCATCACAGCAGAGAATATTCAACGAGACATATTGGAACAAAAGCTTTAACTGATGCTTATAATTGTGGTATTTTCTTAATGAGTGACAGGTGCTCTGGTTGACGTGACGTTCTCACAAATCTCTTTTTCATTCAATAGGTTGATTCACAAAACCGTGCCCTGTTTGTGTAACCAAACAAGGGGGTTAAGAAAAAAGAACCTGGGCTCTACTTTTCTCTTTAAACTTTTTTTTTTCCCCCTGTTGTTGCTGAACAGCAGCAAGACTGCTTGAACTTTAAATCACTTAAATGGCTGTGTTACACCTACAGATGAATGAATAATTCAGCTCCCAGTCACTGTCTGAATTTGATAGGAAGGAAAGGGGAGGGTCCCCACGGGGCTGGATGTGTGAGCAAGGGGGAAGGGGAAGGCTAATTAATTACACATTTGCAGTGGGGAATACTTTAAAAGAATCCACTTAAGTACTGTTTTTTTGTTACATATTGCTGATCACAGCTGAGAGCATAATACCAAGGCAACCATAGCCCTGAAAACTTAACTCTTTGGGGCCTGTCCACGACAGACCAAAATGAAGGGGGAAAGAGCCCAATCCCAAACCCAGCGTTGTGTTCCGTTAGATAAATGCTTCAACTCAGGAATGATTCACCACCTGCTGATGTCACATTCATTTCTGGTGCAATTGCAATGTGAATTTCTTTTCTTCTCCATGTTATTTTCAGAGATTTTCTCTCTGAAAGCGGTGCTGAGCTGGCTGCCTCTCCCGGGGCGTTGAGGCAACGTGGTAGTATTACCATTGACACCAAGGATGCAAATTATTTTTCTCTTGGCACAAGGAAGATTTTTGCTGCCAAGAGAACGATCTCTAGATTAAGCTTTTTTTAAATACTGTAAACTATTTTGGTAGTAGCAAATTACTGTGACTTGGTGTACGTGATCTCTGACTATTTTTAAGGGCCCCGTGGCAGAGCTGCAGAGCCTTCCCCTGGACTTGTACGGTCATTTTAGGAAGGAACTCAGGCCCCTTTTATAGCCAGACCATTCCCATTCTCTGCACAACAAACACCAACTGCAGTTGGAATCGATTTATTTCAAATAGCTCTGGAATTATCTCTCTCTAACAAAAAACTGCCAATTCAGAGGCGATGTTTAATGACTGCTTTTGTTTCATATTCCCACATGGGGTTTTATTCTTTGTCATTTTCTTCTCTAAAAACCGAGCAGGCTTTGATCCTCCATTGCTTTGCATCGTTAGTGAAGGAACCAGCTCCCTAAAAACCTGCTTTATTTCATTGCAAAGTTGGTCATGGCATTGGATGTTTTTGGGAAGATGGAGAATATTTAATTCTGATGCATTCTGAGGCACTCCAATATCCAGCTGGGAAGAGCAGTTGGAAATTTACTGCCACAGGTCTGCTCCCCTTTCACCATCCAGTGCTGGATCTCCATGCAGTGCAGCCACCTCACAAGGGTGCAGGCTGCTATCCCTGACCTGTGTTAGTTCATTAAGGAATCATCTCCTAAGTTTTGAAATACTAGAATTTACTACAGCTGTCTCTTACCTACACCTATGGAGATGTGGCAGTTCCCAAATCATTTTCCCTTCCATCTCCCAGGGTGGGCTCAGCAATTTGCAAAGTGTTTCAGAGCCCTTTGAGTGAAAAGTTTAAATGTTTTGGTTTAGATCCTCCAGTTCACGTGTAATATTTATTGCAGACATCAGGGAGAAGGAGAAATGTGGGCCTGGCAGTGTCAATGGAGGCTTTAGGAGATGCTGTAACATAAAAGTTTATAAGAATGCTCAGAGTAATTTAGTTCTGGATTAAAATATAGCTGGCAGGAGAGATGGGCAATTACCTACTCTTTAATACAGACAGGGAATGCATTCTCCCTCCCAGCTATTATTGTCCATACCTATTATTTCAGAACCACTGGACACGGACGTGCCTCGCTGCGGCGCAGCTTCCACAATGAGGTCACCTGCAGCTTGGAAGTACAGCTGTTCCCCTTGCCTTCATTTTTAATTCATGGGCTTGTTGTGGGTGTTAGTTTTTTTTTATCTGCTGTTTATTCTGCAAGCCCCTTTTGGGCACATTGATGCCTCCAGCAAGCTTTGTGTGCCAGGGAATTATGGGTCCAGAATTTCTGCAAATCTGCATCCCAGCCAAAGCTTTTGAAAGCTGCTTCTTTTGAATGCCATGCATTCGGCTCACATTCCTTCTTTCCTTTCTGTCTGCCTCTCTCTCTCTCTTCCTCTTTTTCCCCTCTCTTCCCTCCCTTTCCCTCCCTCTCTCGCTCTTATTCTTCATTTTCCCCCTTCTCCCTTTCCTGCCTCCCTTTTTCCTCCTTCTCTCTCCTTCCCTTTTCCTCCTGTCCCCTCTCCCTTTCCTTTTTTATTTTTCCTCTTTCTCACCCAGAGATCCCCCCAGAAATGATGGGAAACCGCACTGCACAGTGAACAACTCGGCTGGGAGGAGGAAGAGGGAGCTTCTCACTCCCTAAAAGATGAGCTGGAAACGTCTCCACAGGGTGGTCGAGACTATTCACTGCAGCCTGGCTGTGGACTGATGTCTGCAGGATTCCAGGGGCTCTAAATGCCCACTGGAGAAGGTGTTGTGCCACTCAGCTCCTCCATCCCGGCCCTGTGATGTCTGGCTCATCGCTCCATCCACAGGGATAACATTCCTTCCCTTCTAGTCCTTTTTTCCCCTCACTCCCTATTTTATTTTTAAATATTAAAGCTCTCTGGGTTTCCCCAGTAAATCAGTGTGTGTGTGAAGTGCTGGTTACTTGTAGCTGGAGGCTGTTTTCCCCCTCTGATGGACTGCGAGCATTTTGTCTAAAACCGTCTCTTCTCTCCATCCCTCCTCCCGTCCCTC
>VYZR01088103.1:0-56699 GCA_013400675.1 Oxylabes madagascariensis
CAGTAATAATTGGGTAATTTTTGCACCCTCTTTTTATTTCCCAGTGTCATTTCTACTTCAATTAAATGGTTGTTTTCTCAGCCATATCTGCAGCTGTATTTGATGTGATGATGCTACTGCTCATGAATGAGTTGCTTCTTCTACAGAAGTGATACCATAGGCAAATATAATTCCTGCTATATGGTGCCTGAAACAGAGATCCCTCAGACCAAGCCAGGGATGGTACAGTCCCCAAAACGTAGTCCTCTACCTCAGCTTGGCTCCCACGCCAGTCTGAAGCTTTGTGGAGCTGTCAGTACAGCTCTCTTGGCATGCAGAACTCAATTTACATGAATAGAAATGAGGTAATGACTGATTTACATAGCTAATTAGAATAAATTAATTTATCATTATAAAATAGTTATTTGCATCACTACCACCACCCAATTCACAAGGTTTAAAGAAAAAAAAGAAAAGCCAATCAACCTGTGGGGCTAGTTTTCCTCTTTTCATTTAGTCTTTCTGTAAGTTTTAAAGTCAACTTTAATTGGGTTCTGATTTTGGAGTTCCTGAAAAAACCCAGCTACCCCATGTCTCCCTGTCTTTTTACTTTTTTGTGCACCAACATTTCACTCATGAACTCAGGGGAAAGCAGTTATCAAATAAAATGAAGCTTGAAATAAAATCTTCATCTCCACAGTGAAACTGAAATCCAAAACTTGTTCCTCCCAGCAAGGACAGAAAAAAAAAATAGAAAGCAAAGGAGATATAGCAAATAATCTCTCTGGCTGTGTAAAGTGCTCTTTGTGTACATATTCTTCACCTCTTTTCTGTTCATGAAGAAAGCCTGTGTTGCTGCTTTTCAATAGCAGCAGCAGCAAGGAGCCCTGCCTGACTTCATATTTAATTTTTTTAATGTCTTACTATCCAATGATTCATTGATGTATCTTCCCTCTCCTGAGTGATGATATATAATGTCAGTACCTCTCAGCCTCACTGTTTTCAGTGAAGCATTAGCGTGAGGCTGAAGTATTGGTTTATGTCTCCAAACCAATAAAGGAAATTATTTAATGGTTTCTCTTAACTGTAACAATTTCCAAGCAGAACTCTGATGTTCTGCAACCCATACTGCACCTGGCACACTGTTAGCCCTTAGATCAGACAAAAAATGTGGTCTTGCAGAAGAAAAACCCTTCCAAGGAAAGGTACAATCAATGCCTTATCTGTAGCTACATAGGGAAGCTCACTTTCTTTTCAGCTCTTGCTCTTTTTATCTTTTTATCTTTATACACGCATGTATTTCCATTCTTCTTCCATTTCTATATGAGAACAGATACCACCATCCTAGCTCCACTGCCAGCCACAGCTATAAGAATAACAATGAAAGCAGCAGGTGGAACTAAAAGTAGCTCTGGCAGGTCCCTTCTTCATCATCCAGGATCACTCCATACTGAACTAACACCTTTCTCAAAAATAGCATATTTTTAGCCTCTTTTGAATTAGAATCTAGAAATTTTGTTTAAAGTCTTCCTGTGGGGCACCACTTTTAGTTGATGCTGAGCCTCATTACTGGCAAGGAAAAATATTTCCTGCTGCTAATGATATTAAAACGTTGCTGGTGTCAAGCACGTCACACAGGCTTCATACACTTTTCTTTAATGACAAAGGAGAGGGAAGCTGGATCTCCTTTCTCATCAGCATTACCCCAGAATAACATTACTAATTTGAAATCTAGCAATGAATGTGAAAGGAAGTGCACAAGCATTGCTATAAAGCTGACTGCCTTGTTAGCACATTAAGCTATCCACAGTCAGTCTGGAAATTTCTGAATCATAAAAATACCTTATGTTGAATTAATACATCACTTGCAATCTAATTTAAATATGAAGATTGTATTAATAATGTTATGGAAAAGTTTTGTGGCACATCTTTAGGGACTGGCTTTGCTGCTGTATTCACTGAGAGTTAATAAATAATGCTGTGTGTACATGTGTTTGGATCTATCTAAATATATACAGATATACACAAACAGTGGCACAATTGGAAAGTTGTTTAAAAAGTGAGGAGTATCCTGACATTTGTTCAATAGAGACTAAGAAATGTTCCAAGTGGAGAAGACTGGAGGTGACTAGGTGCATTGGCGACAGATTGTGCTTATCTATTTTCTAATTCACTTTGATTTATATCTGTCCCAGAGGGTTTCTCCTGCATTGCCTGTGGACATCTGGCAAATCTGCAGAAGCCTCCTGCAGGACCATCTTCCCTTGGAGGTGATGGGTTCAGTCAGGGGACCTCATCCCTGTGGGATTCATGGTGCAAAGGCTCTTTTGAAAGCTTCTCCCTCTTGCTGTGGGGCAGCAGACACAGAAAGCTCACTCTCTGGGATTACTCCTTTCCCAGATACGACACACTTCAGCCTGGGGCCTCTGCCTGTCAGTAAAGCAAGGCTCAGCTTCAACTCATTTAGCAAAGATTTCAGACAACCATGGGTTTCAACTATGAGGGAAAACAGTGCCTGCAAAACATGAGGAGCTGTCAGACCCACGGAGCAGCACGGCTGGGGGAGCTGCACAGCAGACATTGCAGCAGACGAGACAGAAGCTAAAGGGAGAGTAAATCATCTTTCTGTCTCTTTCTCAGTGCTTGCTGTCCAAAGTAGATGAGACAGTGACAAACCCGGAGTAATGGGGGTCAGCCTGTATCCTCGAGAGTATTTTAATACATAAATTGAAATTGTTCCGTATTTGTCGGCCTTTGTTAATTCATGTTTAAATACATTGTAGTCATTTCTGTTCCCAGGCTCCTTAATTCCCAAAACTCTCTAGTCGTGGACTAGACTGTGGTGGAGATATATGACATTTCAAACAAACAACTCAGATTATCATTTAATCACCAATGATTTGCCAGGCAGATTAAAAACACAGAAATATTTTTACAAGGAAGTCCATTCTCCCCTTCCAAACACTTAAGTTTGCAGTCAGTAATTAAGATGGCTTTTTCACAAGCTATTTTTCTTAGCACTGCTATCAGATTCTGTGACACTATATTTAAAGAAAACTGATACAAAAATACTTTGCTACTACTCTTTATGTGCACAGAAACTTGAGCCTTGAGAATATATTTGCATCTTGAAACTCTCCTAACTGATTTCCCTCAACAGCCAGACTGACATTTTCTATTTGAGACAAGGCACAAAACCAAGTGTGACTGAGAACTGGCGCCTGCCTGTCACCAAGGACTATGACTGGAGAGCACGTAACACCTTAATATTATCCAAACACACAGGAGCTATATGGAGAGCGCAGGGTTAAAATTCGTACTCATGATACTCAGAGTGCAAAAGCTGAACCATGTGCATGAAGGTATCTCCATTCCCACTGAGCTCTGAGACCCATATGACATGTAATTAAGCAAAATTAACTCTGTATGTTATGCATTGGGAATAGAAACTCAAACACACAGGTGCACACAGCTTTACATCTCCCTCCTTCAGCATTCCATCCTCTGATATCATGAAACCACAGCTGATCTCTTCCCTGAGCCAAAGAAATAGATGAAGGCTTTTTTCCTTCTTCTTCCTCATCTTTTTTTCAGAAAGTATTCTGTTCATTTCCTGATATAAATCGTTGCATTGTGGAACCCTCTCCAACATGAATCTGTCCTTTCTGAGCAGAGGTCGAGCTTTCCAGCCCTGTGAGAAAGGGCCCCATTGTGGTGGTCCCGAGACTCCAGAATTCCTTGCCGCGAGCAAAAGGGACTTGTGGGGCAAGAAGAGAATCTGTCGACCTGACTTCAAACCCAGGCATTTCTCACCAGCTGGACGTAGCCTCTGCTGCTGCTAAGAAGGGTAAACCACTGTTTGGTTTACCCTTTGGTTTACATTGGTGTGTGCAATCACATCCTTAAGAGAACAGGGACAAAACATAAGAGAGGATTTTGCCTTCCTGTCACCTTTCTGTTGTCTTCACAGCACATCTGCAGAGCAAACAGCCCAATTTTATATACTATATACTTCTGCTTAGTGCACTGACTTCCTCTGCATTCCATAACAAAGGTGGCCCAGTTTGGCTCACCAGGACCCAACTGAAGATCCTGATTTAGTGCTTTAGTGACTTCTGACAGCTTGCTTGAACCCAGCAACATAAAAGTCAACCCAAGTTGTTGAAACTGTGAAACTCCAAGCAGAACACCGGAAAACTTATTTATAAAGTGCAGAAGAGATCTCCCCTATACCAGTAACCTCAGCTTGCATGGAAAAGCTCAGGTTGGAAGGAGATGGACACTGTCTCCTCTCCAGCAATGCTCCCTATACCCAAATCCATGGATTTCTATCAAGAGGCAGAGATGCAGGACAAGGAAAGACAGCATCCTCTGTTCTGCACTCATCCTGGAGATTAGTCCCACACAGCACAACTTGAGCTCCGCCACCAAGTCCAAAGTGCAGGGGATGCAGACAGCTCCAAGATAAGCGACATCCCCATGGGCCATCTCAGCCTCACATGGACACACTGTGTTTGAGAGCAGCAGCCACCATTTCTTTCTTTATGTAGAATGGGCATTAGAGGGACAAGAGATGAGTTTGAGGCACCCAACCCCTCCCCAAAATGAGTAAGAAATGCCACGGATTTCTGTCCCAAGATTCCTCAGCAGTGAAGTTGATTGCTTGGCTCCAGAGAGCAACTTGAGTATTTGGCTCAGGCTTAAGAAATGCAGAATTAGCCTCTTGCATTTTTCACAATTATATTTTTATGATGAAATTATCCTCCTGGAGGAAGACAGAGCTTTGAAAGTGCACATTCAGCATTTCACCAGGCTGTGAGATGCAAGGCAGGGCGCTCTGACAGCAAAGCCCAGCCTCTCCGGCACCAGGGAGAGATGGCTCGGCACAGGCTGGGAGCTGCACAACACTGGAGCAGTGAGCTAACGCCATGTGATCCTCTACTGCAAAGCCTCAGCAGCCTTGAAAAAGTCAACACCAATGTTTATGTCAAGTTTTTCCTGGAAAGAAGTATAAAAACAAGGTCTTGCCTAAGAGTCACATCCTCATCTGTTTCTGGTTTACCTTGTTTATTCTTACAGATGGCAAATTTCTCCACAGGACAGAAAAACGTATTTACCTTAGCAAGAACTCTGGGTGGAGGTGTTCTTCACCTCCTCTAAACTGACCCTGCTTGTCCCTTGTGGGGAGGCCGAATTTATCTCTGTCTTACAGTGACCAAGCATGTGTCACTCTGTTATAGCCTTTATAACATAAACGCTGAGTGATAAGAGCAAGTTAATAAAAATTAATCATTCTCATGTGGAGGTTTTCCAGTTGTGCCCTTCTCTTGGGAATTTTATTACAAACAGCTACATGCAGATACAACATGTTTAAAAGATGCAGCTTATCAAATTTACAAATTAAGTATTGAGTATCAGAGTCATAAATTCAAATGTACCTTTTAAGCTGGTTGGACTAATGAGCTTGCATATAGATCATATGAATCTGATTAAGAGCTTAAGAAGTCTGCACAGGCTTTGAATCTTTACTTCATTTTCTTGAGCCCTCCCAGATTTGAGGGTGGGTGCCTCAAATTCTTGTTTCTGTAGATGTGGGTCCAACCTCTGGTTAGCAAGCACATTGTCTATTTGGGTTTCTAAACTGCAGCCCGAACAGTCTCACTGCTGTTTCAGACTAACTCTGCTCAGAGCTGTGTGTGTAGTGCCTCCCCACTGTCTCCTTCATCTCCCTGCCCCTATGGATGATCTCCCCAAAAGGAGACATCACTCATGGCCCGCCAGGTTGTGCCTGCTCATGGGAGGCAGGATACCATCACCTCCACCACAGCACGCATGGAACCAACAATGGCACCCCCAAAACGCTCATCCCAGAAAATCCTTGGAAATGGAGAGAGGGAGGGAAGAGGAGAAAACTCCCAAGTGACAGACTACCAAGCCTCCACCCTGGCTCCAGACACAGCTTGTCCAAAAAGGCTTTTGCCCCTGAATTACTGCACCAGGAAGAATAGTTGGAGCACAGCAGTTTAAATCAAAGTAAGAAAAGAGCTTCTGCATGTAACGCAGCTGAATCATGGTACTCACTGGTGTTAGACTTTGTAATCACCAAAACCAGGCATGGGTTCAAAAAGCAATGAGATAAATTCATGAAGCAAGGATAAATGGTGGTTATTGTACTCCATGCTCTGGATGTTTTGACCCTAAGAATCCCATAGCGGTTGAATGCCAGAAACAGAGAGGATACACAAGGGAAGTTCACTCTGTATTTGCTTTGTTTCTTGCATTGGCTGTAAGCCACTGTAGGAGACAGGAGGCCAGATGGGGCCCAGGTCTCACCTAATTGTGGCCTTATAATATATTCTCCTGTAAAAGATCAGACTGGATTAGGATAAATTACATCCAAATCACACTGCATTACTCAGCACATTAAATTGTCTTTAATCACACATTTTGATGGTCTAGAATCCTGCTTAAATTTACCTCCTGTGCATATTTCTGTGCCTATTCTGTTGAAATCACGGCTGAATTTCAACTGTACATAACTAGGCTCTAATGAAACGCCAATAAGGCTCTTTGATCAGGCTTTAATAGGACTCATCATGGGGACATCCTCTACTGTGGCAAATGGTTTCCTCATCCTGTCTCTTTCAGAAATGTTTTGCAAGCCTTTAAAAGCAATTTAGTCCTGATTTATGTTAGCTAAGTGATTTCTGTTGCACATGTGAGTTACAAGAAAAGGGCTCTCATCTCTATTTGCTACACTGTTCAGGAAATCAGTTATAAATGCTGTAGTGCCTTCAATGTCTCTGACTTCAATGCAGCGGAAACCAGCAATCTGAATGAATACTTCATCATCCTCAATTCTTCCATCTGTGCATCCAGTACTTAAAGAGACAACCTATAGGATATTTTTTGGTAAAGGGTACTGAGATTCCCTTGTCTAAGCTGTTTACGTAAGCTGTTTCCAGCAGATATTCAAGGAAACAAGCATGCAATTCTTTAATAGAGAGCATATGAAACATATTGATTACTATCTAATAAAATTAGGTGTGCATTCAATAGGACTGAGTCACCTCATCACACGTTTAGAGGTGAGGAATGTAGAAAGGGTGACTGAGCGAGCTCATGCAGTCAGCCAGGAGTGCAAAGCAACCCAAAAGTTTTGATGGCTTGACCTGACCTGCCAGTGGCATCCAACAAGCCCTGGGCACAGCTTAGAGCAGGTCTCTTCACACCAGGGGACAGATGCCCTCAGGAGCCATTCCGAAGTGCCTGTGGCCAGTGGTGTAAGTGCTGCAGTGTGGGAACCGAGCTAGCTGGGATGAATAATACCTTGGCCCAGATAGCTTATGCAGAAACCATAAACCTGAGACCATGGGAGGTGGGATACTCAAAGGATGGAAATTAGGATGCTAATGACATCATTCCAAAATAGGTCATGTCTCTGGTTCTGGTTCTCTGCTGGTTTGGGACCTTTGACATATAAGGTCATGTCCCTATCCCGTGTTTGGAATGGGACCCCTGCCCTCAGGTAACCTTATATATTGTTAAGTTAGCCCCTCTCCCGGGTCTTTGGATGTTGCCTCTCAGACCATGTGGTCTCTGTGTTTGTTATTTTCACTATTAAAGTTCTTTATTTTTCGGACACTCCACCGTTCCCGCTCCTCTATTTTCACCACATTCTGGCTGGACCAGACCTGGAGTCGCAGTGAGCCAGACTACGATGCTACAACTGCTGCTGCTTTGCTTACGGGGCTGCTGAGCAAAGACATTCCCAATTTTCCTCACTCCTCATCGTGGGCAGAGAGACCTGAGAAAGGAGAAGTGACCCAAACAACAGTGGCTTGGGCTGCCTGCCTCCTGCTCTCCCCCCCTGCTCTTGAGAGAAGCCCTTGGGACATGCAATTCCCCTCGACCCTCACGCACCATATCCCACCTGTAAATACAGCTCTCTGTGATGAATCGGGGCTGGTGATACCAAGCCCTTGGAAAACCCACAGGACCAGGACCCTTTCACAGGAAGACAAAGCAGAAGAATTTCCTGTCTGCCCTTTTGTTTCTGACTGCCCAGGCCATGAGGATACCCACTCACAGCTTCCTCTGAACACTCTCCTTTGCCCCATACCAGCCTCACAACCACCCCACTGTGTGTGCTGGGTTTCCTCATTGCTCCCTGGGATTCCCCACAGCCCATCCCAGTGCATGGTGCCAGTGCTGGCAGCAGCTCTCATACTGGAGGCTCACACAGGGAAATCCCAGGCTGTCACTGGCATTTTTGACATTTTAAAGTCTTTAACTTGGCAAAGTAAGAAATTATTTACAGGCATTTCCAGACATGGCCCCAGCCCTGCTAGACCTCTGGGCTCTCAGTACAAAGGAGAGTGTGCCAGATGCTTGGTATTGGACAAATTTGTATTTTTTTTTCTGGTGGTGTTCTTCTGGTGTGCAATACTTCTGTGTACTCAACTGGCTTTTTAGCAACGTGATGCTTGGACTTCTCTGTCTTGCTGCTCCTGCTACATGTCCAAGGGCAGTAGGAGCTGAAAGATTAAGACTGCAGTGTGCACAGACAGCAGATGGCTATTGCATCTGTACTTACTTTGCACTGCTAAATACCCTATTGCCCTACCTAGTTTTACATCCCCTTTTAGTGGGAGATCTCTCCCCTGACTTTTTAAAATCATCTGTTGCACATATGGCCCTAAGAATGGTAAATACTTTTTCCAAGAGAGGCAAAAACTGATGATGCATGTGGGAAGACAAGATGAAGCCCACACAGTATGAACTCTGACTTCATCTGGTGACTGTAGTCTTTCCTTTCCTCTTTACATTTCCTTCAGTTACAGCAGGGAGATTAAAGCAGGGTTCCTTCCCAAATGTGCCTCAGCAGCATGTCCTCAGTTAACTGTCTTGCAACATCAAATGTCTATCCAGTATACTAAACAGTGTAGTTCTCTCTAAGACACAAATTTTATATTACTTGGAATTGTTTTCTGCCTGTTTCTACAAAGCAGCACATGGAAATATCTTTCAAGTCATCAGGTTCTTTAATTTACTAGTCAAGAGACATAAATCATGGCATGTAAGATCTACTGCAAGTTCATGAACTCTAGGAAATTTCTCTAATCACTACCCTTTGAACTCAGCTTTTTCAGACACTGTAAAACTCCAAAACATAGCTAGTAAATGCATCTAGTAAATTTTGCTGGATTGGCAACTACTAAAAGCAGACTTGTCTTCCCTGATTACCTACCAGGATCAGGCAGTCTTAAAACATCCTCTGTGATTCTAACATTAAAACATAGAAGAAAAAAGAAGTCCTGAATTTGCCTTGCCCAATATAACTGTTGGGATTCATTAAATGATTCCAAATTATCACTGACAGGCAACAATTACGGGGAAAAAGTAGAGACACCTTCTCAAAGATAAAACCTTTCAAACACTAGGGTTACTTTTCAAGGTGACCAAACCCTTTTCAAATATCCAATTCTGATAGTAGGTCCAACTCTTTTATGCTCTCTAGAAGGTAAAAAAGCTAAATTACATGACACTTGCAAAGAAGCATCACAAAGTTTCCGGAGTATTCCACCCTGGGAAGTATAAGACCCACTGGAAAAGGATTTACTGAGCACTCCAGGAGTGAATGGAGATTCTCTTTTTTGTAATAGGGTATGAAATAATAAATAATAATAAAAAAGCCATGTACTTCAAGAGGGTGTAGCAGATTGTTTCAGTCTCAATGCTCAGTTCATTTAGGAAGGAAACAGAAAATGGCTATTTCAGCCTAGACCACTGTAAGATTCCTGAGACTAAAGATAGACAGATATACCTGAAGTTTGATAGTCCCATAATCCAAAATTATCAAAACTTCCAGTGAATTTTGCTTGATTGGTATTTGATAAATTATAATACTGAACTTAAAATTAGCTTTGCAGAAGCAGATGTTTTTGCTATTACATGTACAGATGCATCCTAATTCTTTTGAGCCTTACTCAATTAAAAGGGTGAATTAAAAAAATCATGTTACCCTCAAATAAATGCTTGCATACTTGTCTCAAAACACCTCAAATCAACTGAATTTCTAAGGTGACCAGCATTAAATATTAAATAACTCTGGAAAACAGAAGAAAATATCTTTTTATATGCATTTACAACATATGCAAATTGCACACACCATGAAACAATGCAATGTCTAAATAGACAAAAAAAATTGCTGTCTAGATCAGATACAAATTTCGATATTTTTCAGATGTGCTCATGCAGGAAACAGTCAGTTTTACCTTAGTCTTTTTATCTAACTCCTGTCCAATTCTCCATCCAGACATTAACTTTTAATTCACCTCGTACATCTCCAAAGAGCGTGTGTGGCATTTCCAATATCTTTTTCCAGGTTCATAAAAGTGAAGAGGCATAATGAATGAATGAATGTAATTATTTCCATCCATTCTTCTGGTTATAGGAGCAGACCTTTTTATTCAGCTAAAAGGGAAATTATTTGTTCCTTCAAAATGAATGATGATTCAGGGCGTATTTCTGGCCTGCAACAAGAGGGATCTCTATTTTGTAGACCTAAATGGCCATTGGCAGCTTATTGCTGCTTTAACTGTTCATGTTTTCTGATATATAGATATCACATGTGGGTGAAGGGAAAATGCCATTGATTGTTAGGCGTTACACCCCCTCCTTTTCAGTTGTTGATCTCACTTGCTCAGTAGTTCCCAAGCTTGGAATATCAATGAGGTTCTGCAAATGTCATGCCCTGCAATCAGCTTTTGTGCACTATTGTCTCCTTCTGTTACCTGAAATGCCAGAAGCTGCACAATAAGAAACCACACTCTCAGCAGGAACACTGCCTTTCCTACCTGGGCAGACCAAGCTGTGCCTGGCAGTGGCATCTACCACAGGATGACAAGAGCATCCCTGAGGTCCTGGGAGGTTTCTGTATTCTGAAGTTCACACTGTGGTGTCCAGATTTCAGTGCTATTTTGAATAATCTTTCATTATGGTAAAATACTGTGAGATTTAAAAGCAGAATCCAGGCACACCAGCCATGAGATGCAGCTGTGGGGATTATGAATCAGAGCATGAAACAGAGTGTCCTACTGCCAATAACCTACTTATTAACAATTTCTTCCCCAGTCATCCTGTGGGAGGAAGCTAATTCCTGGAACCGTCTACTTTGCCTCTACTCCCTCTGCAGCACCAGCTTTCCACCCATCCCTGCCTCATCACTTCTGACTTTGACCTGTTGTCTCCTGGGCAGCTGATTGCCTCCCGCCCCTGCTTACAACACACACCTCACTCTAATGCAAAATGGCTCTGATCACTGCATGAACACCCTGGGCTTGCAAAGAGCCCACAAAACCCAGCTCTGACCTACTCAGCAACAGCATCACCAAAAATTCAGCTTCACGCCTTCAAGCTCTGCTGTGCTTCCATTAGCAGTGCCTGGGGAGCTCTGCAGAGACCTACCTCATGATTAGATAAAAGCTTTTCCTTCTAAATCATTGTACAGAAGGAAACAAGGCTCTGAAAGAGTGAAGTCCATGCAGATTAGAGGCCAGGCACATCCACTCTGCTGGTTGTTTATGTATTTTCATTTTACACTAAAAAATGCAAGGTTTTGTTGTAGGCAGTAAGTTGCTTAATTTATTTATTGTGGTAACACTACCAAGACCCTTTTCTCAGTAAAGACACAGAAAAGGGAAAAGTGCTTTGTTTTTTCACAAGAAGAAACATTTTTTAAACAGTGTTGAGAAAATCTTGGAGTCCTACATGCACTAAAGCAAATCTAGGGTGGTGATGAGAAGGAAGAGATTTTTTGCCCACCTCTCTGCCTCCACTACCCCAGACTCTGCAGATCATATCATGCCCAACAGGTCCTTGAACTGCTCTAATCAGCAGTGAAACAGTCCAAAATTCAAACATAACACCCTGCCCTTCATCCCTCCTTTGCCTGCCTTGAGAGTCTCCGAAGGGTGGGCAAGGAGGCTGTGAGAGGAGCCAACCTCTGGAGCACAGGGCAGAGGACACATGCAGAGGAGACACATTGTGCACACCATGACTGTGACTGTGGCTTGCCACCAGCTCCAAAGAAAGTCCATCTCCCAAGTAGGACTTGAAAAACAACTGCTACAATGACAACAGAGCTCCAAGTGTGTCTCCAGGTGCAGTTTTAATCAATGTTTAAAGTCAGGAACATTTCAGAAGGGAAACTGCAGTTAAGGCTGGGAACGGATCCTACAGGAAAGAACTCAAGAGCATCCAGTTGCTAATGCAACCATGGCCATGTGATCTTCACAGCTGAGCACCCAGGAACTCCAGTGGATATCACTCCTCTGAAGTAGGGACAAGACGCCATAGCATTTCACAGGAAGAAAGTTGAGCAAAGAACTTGTGGCTGAAAGTCAGGAAGAGTGGAGGCTGGGGTTTAACTTCCCCATCCCTCAAAGACTCAGACTCAGTTGTGCTGACCTGCATGCTATGCCATAGTGTGAGTTTAAAAATACATCGCTCCTCTTAAAAGTGTGTCAGAGCTCTTAGAAGCATGAAAATCAGGTTGTGGGTGGGAGTAACTCCACAGTATATCTGCACAGTGTGTATATATATATATATTGAGCAACAGTCTTTAAAATTCCACTTTGCAGAAAGGAGACTTTTAGCACTTCAGGAGTTGAACACAGTGTTATTATCAGAGGCTGGGAGCAGAACTGTTCTAAGAGGTAGGGGTCCTTTTCTATTAATTTCTTTTAGGAAACATACTTTTATTTACAGCTCAGCTTTTCTAAAATATAATTATTTTATGCTCAGTCACAGCTCTTCACTGGTAATGCCATGCCCAGTTTGGAAGATATGAGCACTGAATGATTTGGCACAGGGATATACTCAAAGGAAAAGAAACTGCTTACAATTTATGATACGCTTTGATAGCAGTGATTTAAAAATGCTAGTGTTTCATTCCAGCAAATGTTACAATAACAAGCACAAGACTAATGACCTAAAGCCTTATCAGAGATGTTCACCGGTCAGATAAAACCACCACATAATACCTGCAGGATCCAGCATTTCAAAGACAGCCCTGTCTCAGTTTCTCCTGGGCTTTCATCCCCACAAGCCATATGTCGACACTATTGTCCCAGAAGCTACCCTCACATTGAGGGCTTTTCTGCTGACACTTTCAAACCTCTGAAACACATCCAGGCTGTCCCACCTCCCAGCCATGGCCACCTCAACCACCAGAACTTTTTCCTCCATATGAGGGAGCAGTGAGAGAGAAGAACATGTTCAGTCCACATGGGGCTTTGCCAAACAGCTGGCAAAGAATAACCTCAGACAAACTGATCCTTAAGCAACCGTGGAGGAGATTTGTCAATTTAAGAGGGGCAGGATGACATCATCCATTGCCTTCTGCTGTCTTTTGGCTGAAAACAGTCAACAGACAGCTGGATGGCCCCCAATCCTGCTCTTAAACACAGTCGCAGAAAAAATTTGCATTTCATCATCATGTTGCATTTTTCTCTTCTTCTCACAGGCCTTCCCTTGGCTTGCTCCAGGGTTTCTAAGCCTGTATCACATCCCTTCACACCTGCTGAGGTCTGTTCACATTTAATGTTGAGCAGTAACAAATACTTTTCTTATATTCCTTCATTTAATAAAAGTTGCAAATTTTTCAGCGTTCCCCCTTACTTAATTTTTTTGCTACATATTCTGTATAATTTTTATATATATGTATTATTATACATATTCTGTATAATTTTTTGCTATATATTCTGGATTCTGAAATAAGCCAGCTTGTGCTTTGAGGATGCAATTGCAGGAGCTCAGAGGTGTGTGTGGTGGCAAACTGTACTAAGTCACTGCAGTGCAGACTTGGGCTGGTGATGCTGCTCCATAGATCAGGACATGCAGGCAGGATGTCAGCAGCACCTGCACTTTTCAATCATTTCCTTTGCTAAGGAAAGGGGTTAATTTCTTAGAGAATCCTGTGTCACTCAGACTCCCTCATGCTGCCAGCCTGTGCTACCCTTGAAGAGGCTGCACAAGGACCATGCAGGCAGCCCTGTGTGATGTGAAGGGAATTGCTGTTGTTACTTAAAATAACCCAACACAGAAATGACGCTCTGCTGGGACTCTCCCACCTGTCTGGTTGAAATTCCTCCTCCTTCTCCTTCTCCTCAGGTTATTACAGAGCAGCAGCAGCACTTGTTCCAGCCCTTGGGGTGAATTGCAACCATATCTTGGGCTTAGGCAAATTGAGTTTCACCCTTTACATCTGAAACTTCTCTCACCAAAACATAGAAAGACAGATGTACTGGGTGCATTCACATTTAAATAATACACTGTGATGTGTTGGGTACCAGCACACATGGTCCTTCCAAGGCTGACATGCTTGCAAGAACACTTTTGTTATTCATAGAATCACAGAATCGTTTAGGTTGGAAAAGACCCTTAAGATCACCAAGTCCAACTGTGAGCCAAGCACTGCCAACGCATCAGTAACCATGTCCATAAGCACCACATCTACCTGTCTTAAATGGCTCCTTTGTCCTTCCCTGGATTCAACTCAGCATCTCAATGTCCTTCTTGTACTAAGAGGCCCAAAACTGAACATAACAACTTGAGGTGCAGTTTCACCAGAGCCCAGCACAGGATCACTGGCCTGTCCCTGCTGGCCACACTATTGCTGATACAAGTTTTACAAAGCATTTTACAGATCAGCTCGCCAATCCAGATGGATTTTCTGATCTACTCTAGCTATGGAGTGATTCAACAGAGTTTGCCTTGCAGTATGTGACTGGGAGAAGACTACAGAACAATGAGATTAAATGGCAGTATTAGAAGTTGTTAAGCAACAAAGTTTACTGAAAAACTTTTATTTCAGCATGCGTTATATCCTTTCCTTCTGGGGCCCATGTCTGGACTCTCCCCCTGGACTCACTGCGCAGTCATGGTAAGTCTGTCAAGAGATAAATGCCCAGAGACACAGTGATGCTCATCTTCTCTTCCTTCGGCATGATGCTGAAGAGCAGCTGATGCCTTGACAAGCACAGGCTGCTAAGGGATGACTTCACACCCAAAGTTCACCAAAGGCGGCTTCCCCCTCTTCTGTATCACACAGAACATTTGCATTCAGATTTATTGCTTCATTTCATTTTGGTCCATCTGTTCCTCCTGGCTCATTTCCTGTTGTCTGGTCAATACCTCAGAACAACTTGAACCATTTGTAAAATGAAGGACAGCGAGTCAGGCCCTAGGAGCAAGGCACACGAGGAGAGGCATGCAGAAAACAGAGCTGGGGCACAAGGCGGAACCTGAGGTCCCCAAGGAGCAGGGGACAAGCACAGCTCATGACATGCTGCTGCCTGATGAGACTGGGGCTTGGTCACNATCGTTTAGGTTGGAAAAGACCCTTAAGATCACCAAGTCCAACTGTGAGCCAAGCACTGCCAACGCATCAGTAACCATGTCCATAAGCACCACATCTACCTGTCTTAAATGGCTCCTTTGTCCTTCCCTGGATTCAACTCAGCATCTCAATGTCCTTCTTGTACTAAGAGGCCCAAAACTGAACATAACAACTTGAGGTGCAGTTTCACCAGAGCCCAGCACAGGATCACTGGCCTGTCCCTGCTGGCCACACTATTGCTGATACAAGTTTTACAAAGCATTTTACAGATCAGCTCGCCAATCCAGATGGATTTTCTGATCTACTCTAGCTATGGAGTGATTCAACAGAGTTTGCCTTGCAGTATGTGACTGGGAGAAGACTACAGAACAATGAGATTAAATGGCAGTATTAGAAGTTGTTAAGCAACAAAGTTTACTGAAAAACTTTTATTTCAGCATGCGTTATATCCTTTCCTTCTGGGGCCCATGTCTGGACTCTCCCCCTGGACTCACTGCGCAGTCATGGTAAGTCTGTCAAGAGATAAATGCCCAGAGACACAGTGATGCTCATCTTCTCTTCCTTCGGCATGATGCTGAAGAGCAGCTGATGCCTTGACAAGCACAGGCTGCTAAGGGATGACTTCACACCCAAAGTTCACCAAAGGCGGCTTCCCCCTCCTCTGTATCACACAGAACATTTGCATTCAGATTTATTGCTTCATTTCATTTTGGTCCATCTGTTCCTCCTGGCTCATTTCCTGTTGTCTGGTCAATACCTCAGAACAACTTGAACCATTTGTAAAATGAAGGACAGCGAGTCAGGCCCTAGGAGCAAGGCACACGAGGAGAGGCATGCAGAAAACAGAGCTGGGGCACAAGGCGGAACCTGAGGTCCCCAAGGAGCAGGGGACAAGCACAGCTCATGACATGCTGCTGCCTGATGAGACTGGGGCTTGGTCACTGTTTCTGCCCAAGCACCACAGCTGTGTCTGCCACCACGTTTTCAGCTGTTTGACAGCTGGTGACAAAGATGCATCCCCCCTCCTGGCACTAGATTAAATTTTCCCTGCTGTGATACACAGGCTTTTTAACTATATGCGGCCAACTCCTGCTACGACCAGCTTGCTTTGAATGATAAGTGGTAAAGGTGCTTTGTTCCTGTCCCCAGCCATAGCCCTGAGTCCCTGTCATGCATCAAGGGCACTAAGCTTTGCTCTCTGCCCACTGAGTCCCAACAGGACTCATCTGGTGTCCATTTATGCTCAGTTTCAGGCTCCTTTCTTTGCCACACTGCTCCACAGCTCCTTGACTCTGGTTAATGTGTTAATTGTTATCACTTTGGATCAGCACACCCATAGCGGGGTGAGGGCTGGTGCTGACTCCAGTGAGCCCTCTTAGCCTGTCTATCCTTGCTTTTCAGACCAGATATCATTTTCCAGGCATGTTATGGCTCACAACAAAGTCCTGGCAGCACCCAGCTGTCACGGGACAAGGGCTCAGACACATCATCATCTCCTGCATCCTTTTCCCTCTCCAACTGGAGTCAGCCACAATGTGGAGAGGCCCAGGCCGGCCCCATGGGGACACCAAGCTTGGGTTGAAGCCTAGACGCCAAGGCTCTGCTTTATCTCTGCCTCAGAACAGAGCACAGCAAAAAACAACTCTTGGGACACTGCAGTGACCCATTAAAATTAATGGGGCTAAATCATCCTGGTGTAAGTCACCAACTTCAAAAGATTTACACAAGGGATGAATCTGGAGCCATTATTTTTTTTCTTTGTGCCTTTCAAAAAGATGATCTATTTTCCAGACTGCTATGCTCAGCCAGTCTTTCTAACTAAATTAACTACCCTCTTGTCGGTCTCTTATTCCATGCTCTCGTCTACCGTCCAAGTAATTCCAACAACTGCTCACCTGCTCTGTTTTTCCCCATGCAGAATGGCCTTCATATACTTCCAACTGGCCTAATTAATTTCCCTTTTCAGGGGCATATGAAGAAAGATGGAAAAACCAACCCCTGAAACAAAGTTTCATTAGAGAAACCAGGAGGGCTACATACCCTCAAGGCACATTTCTTCTCTACCCTTGGTTGGAATAGCAGGTGAAGGAGCAGGTAGAAGTGTAACACCTCTACCTCCCTTAAAACTACTATGCACAAAACCTGCCTGATGTAAATCACATATATTCTTCTGTAATAGGAAGCACTTATTTTAGCTAAGGAGGTGCAGGGGACCAACAAGACAGGCAGAGAAGCCTCACATGTAAAAGATACAAGCTCCCAGCTACTCTGTCATCTGGAAGCCAGTCTTTATCCCGAGGAGGCTCATTCAGTAACAGCACCAGTGTAGATGGCCTTCAACTCTTTCAGCAAGGAGCTCAGTAATCTTCAAAAGCATAAATCAAAACTGTTAAAATTGGCAGATGATTTGATAGGAAGAAATTGCCTTTTGGGGACTGCTTTTTGTCTGCCAAATTCACCCAGATGCAGAGCCACATATGGATTTCTAACCTATGTAGGTTTCAGTGGTGATTACAGTAGTGATTGTGGTATGAACCATGCTAGACATATTATTTTGGGAGAGCTGATGCATTAGAAGCAGACAATGAAAAGCTCAGCGTATTTGGTCCGTGACTTAACCCACCTCCATAGTTCCCAGGTATTCAGCTGTGCGGATTTTGGCACAGGAAAAGTGGACTCGAAATTCAGCTCCTGAACCGGTTTCAAACTTTGCTGAAAGTCCGGAGGTGTTTGGATCTGGAATATTGACTAGTAGCTCCCAAAAGAGGCTGCTAATTTCTGAGGGTGAGGCAGCAGAGGATGGAAGGAACTAGTGTTATTTCACTTTGCTCTGAACGCGCTGCAGCCATCTGTGCAGCCGCTAAACCACAGAGCCTTGAAGGAACTACAAAACAGTCTGACTGTAAAGTCAGGCACCGAGAAGCAGTCACTGCCGGGCTGACACAGCCTGCTGGTACTCCTCAAACCCCTGGAAGAAATGCTGCCTGACAGCTGCTTTCTATCCCCCGTGCTTTGGCCCCACCGTGTCCCCGCGAGCGCCTTTTGCAGCCCTGCTTAGACATGTACCAACGATGGATCAAGATGAGTAACGGGCTAAAAACAAAAATACGGGGCGATCAGGAGCTCCACAAGGCTGCTTGTAAATCAACCCGAAGTGGCATGTTTCCATAATAAACAATCCGTTATCGCGGGGAAGGGATGGGAGCGGCCGTGCCGGGAGCGGAGGAGCCGCGCTCCATCTGCCGGCCGCGCCCCGCACACCCGGGATGCTGCTGCTCCCTTCCACCCAGGCCCGGCAGCATTAATTCCTTCTCGAACGCTGGCAACATCTCTGCAGGCACCGCTCGTGAAGCGAGACCAGCTCCGTCAGGATTTACTCTGATAAAGAGTAAAAGCCACAGCGCCTGTGTGAGAGGCTGGGCTGTGGCTGGCACAGGGCTGTGCAGAAACTCTTCCCCGTTGGGACTGAGAAGTCACTGCTGTCACCTCCATGAGACACAATCCATCACCGTGCACAACGCATGCAGCAAGGCACGTTGGGGTCAGTGGGTGGGAAGCAGTCTGGGAATCAAAAGGTTTGTATTTCTGCTACAGGAAACAACACCTTCATTTCCCTTGCCCTGACAACCTTTTTCCAATATCCCTGGAGAAGCAGGGCTCCAAGACAGCAAAAGCCATCTGCCTTCCTTCACCTTCAGGTGAAATGTATTTGCCTCAATATGCTTGATGATGACATGGCAAAACTGTTGATACCTGAAAATACAAACGTATACAGACACATGCAGCTGGCAAGGATCTGGGACAGCGCATGCACGTATGTATGCTCACATATTTCATGTTTGTAAAATATATATTTCCAAAGGACTGGCTGGGTGACACTATCCTGTTGCCAACAGGACTTCGGGAAGTCCAAATGAGAGAGCACAGAATCACTGTGTTACCCATCAGCCACAAGTGACCTCTGCTGGGGGTTGCCTTGAGAGCTAAAACACAGCCTAAGCCATGGACAGGGAGACCAAGCAGCTCTCTTAACGCAAATCTGCAGCAAAGAGAGAATGTGAATTCAGGACTTCTCCACCCTTTCCTCCCGTTCATCCCAGGAGTCCTGTCACACACAGCCCCATCCAACAAGGCTCGCACTAGGCAGAGACCCTGCCCATCCAACAGCAGTGGCAGGCACAGGGCACCTCAAACCTGCATCCAACAGCCTGTTCCTGCTAATTACATTGTGACAGCTAATAGGCTTTAAAAATCTAATTCCTGATTTATTTTTCCTACGTCACTTTTAATATAATGGGGACAAAACAGCTCACATCATAGTTTTTGAGGTATCAGGCAATTTAATTTCTTGCTAATCTCTAAGCAGCCATAGCCCTTTTGATGTTTCATCCATGTTTTAAAAGGATGTGGCAATCCTGACAGTTTAGAAATGTGCATGCAATTATGAATGCTAATACAATTAACAGTGAAAGACTCATACTTGGATCACAAACCCAGCTCTCTTTCAACTCAAGCTCTCCTTGGAGGCTTCCAAGTAAATGGGTCAGATAGCAGTACAAAACTCCAGATAAAGAAAACTAATACTTAAGTGATAGAAAAGACCAGCAAAATTCTTCAAAAAGCCCTGACTAGGCACTGTCAGAGAGATTAAAGACAGGAGCAGCTCCCTAGCTATTAGATGTCAGGGTCAAATTTCATGTAGGGTAATTCGTGGTGGAGTTACCCTGGGGATGGGAAGGATTTGCATCAGCAATGAACTGCAAGTGAGTCTTACCCTGTGCGGAGTGCAGCTCCAGGATTAGTGCCTGTACCCCGTGCACAGCACATGCACGCACAGAGCAAGGGATGAAAAATGCATGATCAAGTTTATGGCACAGCTCCCACCGAGGATCAAAGCTGCTGCCCCCAGCAGCACTCACTGGCCCCAGCCAGCTTCACATGCTGCCTTCCTGAATTTTCTAACATGGGAAAAGACATCAAAAGCCTTGCAAGGGGAAAAGCGCATCTCTAAGGAACACCACCTTAACAAGGCAGGCAATATTGGCAGAAAGGGGGGGTTGGGGTGTTGTCAGCACTCTGCAAACACCATGGGCACAAAACCAGTCAGTTTCCCAGAAAAGAAAAAAAACCCTCACTTGTCCAAATCCAGCAACAATTAGCCCAGGGACATCTCATTTGAAGCTGGCACTGCCACAGCCAGGAATCCTCGGCACTTGTGAGGACACAGCAGTTGGTACAAATTTCATGACTTCAAGTCAGTGGACTGAGACTGGTGCCTCTTCTCAGAAGCTTTGAGGAAATTTCTCTTCCCAGACCTGGGGGGCCACAGGTAGCTGGCCAAAATCAGAGCCTTGTCAGCCCATAGCTCTGCAAGCTGGGTCAGCATCTCCATTGCTGGGTGGTGTTCCCAGCTTTTCTGGCCCTTCTTAAGACACTGACTTGCCTGTGCAGAGTAAGGAGGGCACTTTGCTCAGGTGCAGCCTCTCCTGTGAGGACACATCCTGTGGCCAAGTTAAGCTGCAGCCCACAAGAGCTCAGCTGGGAACTGCTCTGGGTGCTGCTGGATGGTGGGAGGACATAGGAAGGACAGAGACCCCAACTGTCCCAACAGCAGCTGGACACATCTCCAAAACCCAGAGCGCTGTTGCTCAGGTTTTTCAGTTCATAATTACAAATATTTTTTCCTCTTAAGACCATTTTACAAACAGTTCGTAACTCTGTGGCTTGCAAATTGCCCAGCTGTGGGTCAGATTGTTGCTTGCAATTGTAAAACATCAGAAATCCCTTGATTAAATCAGGTTAGTGAGGTCCCAGGCCCCTCTCCAGCTCCCTCAGTAGTAGTCATTCTTTCCTTTACTCTACTGTTTAAATCTTTATTCTGCACAGCTCCTGCCCTTGCACAGAGTCTTCCATTTCACCCACAAATGAAGAGTAATTTTCCTTCAGAGCAGCATTTGGAGAGCTTCGGTTGGAAATTTGCCCTTGTTCCATCATTTTTCAAAAGCTTTGTGTTCCAACCTGCTCCCTGCTTTAGGTTAAATGAAGCAACATGGACATCGGTCTTACTGCAAGGCAGGAGCAGGGCCTGGCAGGGAACAGTTCAACCTGACTGACAAATTCCTGTAAGGACTGTATGTATTCTGCAGGTACCAGTGTGCTGGAGAGGGAAGGAGGGAAGGTGGGATGGATGGATGGATAGGAAATACAGGACAAGCAGAGGCAGTCCCTGCCATCTAGGGAAGAGCTGTGCCTGGGAAGCTGTGGAGGGAAAAACCCGCTCTGAGCTTTGCTAAGGAGCATCAGTGCGATGAGGCAGCAGTCCAAGGCAGCTGCAGCAGATGTGGGGTGGGGTTTAATCCTTCCTGGGTCAAGCAAGGAGGCCAAAACCTGGATTAATGTACAGTGTGTCAGGCCGCACATGCAATGCCCTGGCAATACTGTTTAGATGACAGCAAACACCCAGATTAGGTGCTGACAACACCCCCAACAGGATCACACAGGAAATCTGGCCAGAAGAGCTGTCACTGACTTTCACAGCCAAAAATATGAGCAAGCCAGTGACACCTTCCACAGTGAAGGGGCCGAGTGTCCATGCACAGCCAAAGCTGGGGATGAGAATGGTTTCCCTTTCCAAGTTGGCTCTTTAGCTTAGTGGAGCAGGAGCAAGGAGTGCCTGGTGATCTGCACAGCTTCCCAGGCCTGCGGAGATGATCAGGCTAGTACCAAGTATTAAGGAGACAATTAGATAATCTTCAATCTCTTCCATATGCTTACAGATGTCTGGTCCAGGTGTGGTTCTGGAGTTGTTAGTATTGATGTCCAAGACTGCAAGTCTGCTTTTTTCCCATTCCCTCATCAGGTCTTAGATGTAATGGCATTAAATTCCAAAAAATTACTATCATACGACTGATGGAAAAAGATAGGGCTCTAACACCTAATAAGAAGCCAAGTGGAAAAGCTATTTCATATCTGTTCATAGCAATATGTCACAGGTTTCCCACTGCTCTCTAGAGGAATTTCTGCTCTCCAGGACATGAGAGCCAAGAGAAAGTCAGCTTCACCAGGTGAGCATGGCAAGGGGGTGAGGCAGAGCCTATCCCTGGAGAGAGCAGAACACACACACCACCATGTCCAAAATCCACGCAAAACAAATGCATTTTTTCCAGCTCAGCTAGTGTTTTCTGCTGCACAATAAATGCATGTAAGGCATCATCTCCCCACGACGTGGCAGTAGCTGCCTGCAGAGCTCGTAACTCAGGGCTTTCCCATATCCAGCCCTTGTCATCAAGTGACACTGTTTATTCTGGATGCTACAAGCTGTGCAACAAATATGGCTTTGCAAGAGGGTTGGAGAGTTCTGCAAAAAACACCACGTGCAAACCTTAAAATTTTAATTTATTGTCAGACATAGGGATAGTGAACCATGGCTGTGGTAGAAGAACTGCACACATCTACATCTACATACACATACACATGCACACAAGTGCAAAATATTATTTCTTGCATCAAACAGCTCTTGACACATAATGGACTTTTGGCTAAGTTTTGTGTGAAAATCTGCCAGAAATCCCTGCCCTCTGGGGCAATGTTGAATACAGAGCATTTTGTGGACAGGGGATGGTTGTGCTTGTTAATGTCCCTGGCTGCCCTCCAGCTGAGGAAGTCCCTCTCCTGGCTTTCCAGGAAGGGAAGGACAGGGGGCAGGTAAAACCCTGCCTGCCCTGCTGGGAGCTGTTTGTTGTACCAGCTATTGCTGGTGAGGGATGTCAGAGTGAAGTGGCCTCTCCCAGGTGAAGCTCTTTGTAAAACAGATGCCAGCAATGGGAGGGAGACACTGGACTCCAACCCAATTTCACAGCATTTTAATTGTAGCCTGCAAGAATGAAGGACAGGACACACATGGGAAGAGCTTGTGCAAGCCTGGGATAGGAAGCTGTTCCCTCCCTACTGGTGAGTCCTCCTGCTGACATAAAGGGTCCAATTCATTCCCTGACACCTGGTCTCCATGAATACAGCCTTTACTGACTTAATCTTCATGCTGCTCTCCTCACGAGTCCTCCTTGCAGTGGCAGTTACAAGATCAGTCCTCTCCCCACCCAGCTCCAGGGGAACACCTTGGCCCACCCACACCTCAGGCTGATGAGCTGTGCCCATGGGTGCCCTTACACTGCTGGATCTGTTGGGAGACTCAATGAGTGATGTCACCACTGACAAGAACAGCAACTGTTGGATTGAGGGGGACAGTAAAAAAAGGCAATAGAAGAAACAAGGTGTTTATCAAGGGAGAGTGCAAGAGCAGCAGGTGAGTCCCATTAGGAATCACAGCATTTACCTTCGAGCAGTGTTAGTTCAATAAATGTTACAGACCTTGGATTCACGAGCCATTGTCAGCCAGCAAGGTTCAGAGGACAATCCACAGCTCCCTAGGCTCGGGGAGCAGTGACATGCAGGCAGCATCCCCACTCTTGCCCAGGTGTCCCAGGTGTTGCCAGTCTCACTCTGAGGTTGCTCCTACATGCTTTACCTGTGGCATACTGCTCTGCTTTTAGAGCTAAGGAAGATCCCCAGATCAGTGACACAGGACTGTGCAATGAAGGGATGCTCTGCCCTCAGCAGAAACTTCCAGCCCAGCACAATTCTCTTTCCAGCTCCCATGCAACCTGTCCCTCAGGCACAGGGGGCGAAGGGACACGTGCTGGGCTTTCTCTCCCATCTCCCTCCCCCTCACAGTGGAGACATGAATGAGCACTGAACTGGGTTGAGACAAAATCTGAATACAATCAGCCCTACATGTTGGCCTTTGGTGTGTGGAGGAGAGCAGGGTCCTGCCCAAAAAGCTGCCATGAGCTGAAACCCGGCCAGTGTGCGGCGGCTGAAGCCCAGGCAGGAGACAAAGCTGCTCTCGGTGGCACAGGCAGCCTGGCAGCTCACATAGATCAGCTTTCCCCACACAGCACCGGCAGCAGTGGGAGCTGCTCAAAGGCAGCCGTGCTCCCAGGCAGCCTGGTTGGTGCTATCTTGGCTTGGATGTTTCCCTCAGCACTGCCAAGCCGTGAGCCCTCGTCTTTCTGCGAGGATCTGCAGGCAGGGCTGGCAGGGCCGTGCGCTGGGATTAGAGAGGCTCCTGTGCTGGGGGTGAGCTGCAGGGTGAGCAGGGTGGGGGGCTCAGGAAACTGGGATGGGCTCCTCTCCAGCTGCCCCCAGCAGGGCTGTTCTCTTACGATAAGAACTGTCCCTCAGCTCAGCTCCGCTGCAGGAAGTTTGTTCCCGTCACCCCATTTCCCACCTCCTCCCCTCTCTCTGCAGGTTGAGGAGGTCGCAGCCCTGGAATGTGCAGAGGAAGAAGGGACACAGGAGCAGGCTGCCTCTGCCACCCTCTCCCTAGCTGGCCCCCAATGCCTGTGGCAGGACCCTTCAGCAATGTGCTGACAGACAGGAAAGCCCAAGAGCAGCTCCAGGGGTTTGATTGCCTTCTGAGCACAAGCCTGCAGCAGGCTGTTTGTGGACAAACAAGCCATCCCTATTATAAGTCCTTTATTTATTCCATCCCATTTCCCCACCCTTCTGCCAGGGAGTTTGTCCCTGGCACTGTGCTGGGCAGTACAAACAGCTGATTCAACATCCAGCAATAGAGGGGAAGAGGTGGGAGCTCCAGAGCTGCCCGTGCTTGACACAGGACTCTGCTGGCAAAAATAACTTCTCTCCACTTTGAGAACTCCTCTGCAAGCACATCTCCCCACAAAGTGGATCCTCTGCATCCCCTGATGCTCCCTCCTCTTCTCTCCATGCTGAAGAGCAACAAACTAACATTTCCATTCTTTCTCATAATGGGTCACTGAGTGGAATGAGAGGAGAGAGAATGTTTATCAGCTGTCAAGTCAGCACTTTGCAATGCCTGTGTTTCTGTGAGTTCTGCACAGGCAGGTTCAAATCCTTCCTCCAGGTCAAAGCAGCAGAACCCACCAAGTGCAGCAGCAGAAGCAGGATGCGCAGTGGTGCAAAGTGCCCCACCTCATACCTCCATAAAATACCTGGGGACTGATGTACCCCCAGGGTAACTCAGCTGATATAAACAGCATTATCACACGTGGTGTCTGCCCAGTGACATTACACAATCCCTACGAGGTTGCTCACTGTGCCAAACATCACGTCTGCCCTTGCAGCAAGAACCCAGAGTCTGTTGCAGGATCTTCCCCAAGTGCTGGACTTCGCTGGCAACCTGTGGGGAGGTGGTTCCCAGCCTCTCCCTCATTGCAGTTAAGGAAAGTCCTTGCAGCAGAGCACGGGGAGAACATGAGGTGTTTGCTGGGTTTGGGAAGTCATTTGCAAGCCAGAATTATTACTTTCCTATTATTTTCTATTATTATTTCCCCAATTCAACCAGCCAGAACATGGGGGTGAAGCTGTTAGTATCATGCAAGCCCATCACAACCAGCGTGTTAGTGCTGCCCATTATTCACATTTATCCTTCCCATGCTGCTGTTTGACCCAAGAGATGTCAACAGCCTCAAGGTCAGAAGAGGAGAATGCAACAGAAGAGATTTCTTCCATAAATGACCTTGCACCAAACATATTCATGTTCTACAGGTCACAGGAAAAACCTCTATCTGGAGAAAAATGTTTCTAAAGGTTCTGTGAGGCTCAAAAGATGCTGTCTTTCCTTGCCTTGCTTCTTTTAGGTGTTCAAACACTACGATATCACTCAGTGTTCCCATGCTTCTGAGAATCAAGGTCCACAGCATTAACACTTCCATACACAAGTGGGCTGCAGTGTGTGCTGTCACTCCTTCTCCCAGCACACAGCATCCAGCATGAGGGACCTGACATAAGCAATTCCCTAAATGTGGTTGCAGTAGTTACCTGAGGTTTTGTTCCTATCTCAGTACAGCCAGAAGTAACCTACATGTTAATCCTCAGCCTGAAGCAACAGGGAAGAAAGAGAAAAATATCCATTTTTGCAGACAGGACCACTTTCGCTCCAGCTACAAACATATATTTTCTTCACTTTTTTCTTGTTAAGCAATTTTTCCAATGGTGCAATCTTTGAGCTGACACAGAGTAGATATCTGAGTTTTAGTCTTGATAAAAATCAAATAAATAAAAAGCAATAAGAGTAAGTTTTTCAGTGTTAAATTCAGCTCTCCAGAGGCAAAGGACCAACTCAGATTCCCAGTGCTTCTGGTCTTCCCCCCACTCTTCCCAGTCTCATCTCCATCTCCCAATGCCTCTGTGAAGCCTCCACTGTTTCAGTGTGTCCCCCAGAAAAGAGCAATTATTGATGGTAACTCATCCCTAATGGCCAACCCTAGAGGGAGCCTGCATGTCTGCTGCAGAAACACAAACCTGCTTCTGCCCCAAACTTGCAATTGGAACAGTCAGACAGGGCAGAGGCGAGGGAGCAGAAAGCCCAAACTGAAGAAGGACAGTGTTGGCAGCAAGCTCAGCTGTGAGCCCCTATCTTCCTTGGTTAGTGGGGTTAGAGGTGGAAGTGAAGTGATGGTCCTGGAAGGACTGCCTGGAGCAGAAGGCGGACTGGCCCCATGGAGGGAAGCCCAGAGCTGAACTGCTGGCCGTTCTCTCAAGGTCCAAAGGTCTTGGCTTGGCTGCTTTACAGATGTTAGGGCTGGCTACATTTTGCCTGTTTTCAGTCTGCAGTTTCTTCCCTCAATCCAATAAGGATGGAAGAGAGTAAGGATGCGATGCAACAGGACCATGGCACGTTCCCTGTGAGCTGCTGGGACTATAGCACCAGAGGTGGCCTGGGCCAGGTACCACTTTCACACTGCTGTCCCTCAAACACAAGTTCTGCCCCTGTTCCCACCAACTGGAGCCTGGCTGGCTCAGTCTGGCTGTCTCCTGTGTGATCTCCAGGATCACAGAGGAGCTGTAGGCCTGGAGGGACAGAGGATGGATCCTCTTTGCCATCTGTCTGAAGGAGCAATGCAGCCTTGACTCTGAGAGTCTTAGACAGAGTCTGCAGATGATTCCTCACTTACAGTGACCCACGTGACTTTTGTCCTGCTATGCATCCACTGATTCCTTAAAGTCTGGTCCTGAGTCCCACTGGCAATCAGAGCAGACCTTGCCACAGGCAGCAGCAGCAGCACAGAGAAAATACATACTATGTCCAGTCCTTTTTATTAGTGTTTCAGAAAGGGGAAAATTGCGACGAGAATCCTCTACTGAATCCAAGAAATTGCAACTCTCTGCTTCTTATTTCCACCTCTGCAGCCTAAGATCAAGTGGCATTAAGAAACCAACAGAACAGGGCTGAAGGTCCTTGCAACCTGCAAAGCTCAACCAAGAAACTCATCTCCAAATGCTGGCAATGGCTGCCTCAGCTCTAATGATCCCCTTGGAGGCTCTTCTGCCTCTCAGCTAAGCACAGCAATACCGCCTTACATTTATTCAGACCATATGTAACACACACAAGAGCCCATAAAAGCTTAAACAGCACAATAAACATTTGGAAAAGCACAGTGACCAGATTTATGGGTTTGGATACCTGCCAGCATGACCCACCAGAATCAGATCCTTAAGTTTTTGTGTAAGTCCAAGACATACACACAACACAAACACAAATGTGCTGTTATCCTTGGAAAAAGAGATAAACAGCCCCCAAAGCCCATCCCCAGCGCTGGAACATGATGGCCTTTCACTGCGTCTGATTGGACTTTGTTTAAATCGAAGCCATAAAGAAGGTCTTGGCGAGGAGAAATAAATGTAGCACGACAAAACCTCACCCCAGAGCACACTGTAAAACTGACAAAGAAGGAAAGACAAAAAGATTTAGCCACTTAATTTCCACTGAAGGGGAGATGAGTCCTGCTGTAGAAAAAGAGCTGCGCTTTGCCAAATTCCAAGAAACTTTTGTACAAATTTCCTCCACAGGGGTGATGTGATACCTCCTGTGCCACCTACCACTTTGGAGGAAGGGGGTGATGGCTCAGCAGAACAGAAGACGTGTGAAATGATGACAGATCCCAGGGCATGCAAAACATTTTTACCCAAGGAACTGCAAAAACCTTGAGCTTTGAGTACAAATGACTTTGGGATAGTGGGAGAGCAAGGCACTAGTGGGATATAGAAGTTTCTCTATTTACCAAACTTAAGAATAGATGAAAGAGTTCCAGTTTCCTGGCTTCTTGGGCATTTTATGGCACTGGGTTTTTTACCTCTTTTACTTTGAATAATGTCTATGGCTAAACACAGTATTTTGAATACACCTACAGCCCCTTCCAGTTCACAAAGATACTTCTCAAGCAGGACTTAGCACTGTCATGAGCATCCAGTGCTCAAGACAGAAACCAGGAGTCCTGGCTCCATGTTTTGTGCCCTCATCCAGGGCAGATCCCCATCCCCAGACTTAAAGCAAAAGGAAAGAGATAAAAGAACAGCACAAGATACTGCTTTTGAGAAACCTGCCTCATTTGTTATGATAAAGGAGAGCATTATGGATTAGCTGGCAATACATGGAAGGAGTTGCCCACCTCCCACGCATAATTTCCCACAAAATGTTTTTACAAGTTTAAGACGAGCTGCTACGTAAAGTTATACAAAAGAAAGACTAAAACTTGATGACAGATTTACTCACATAAGGCTTGGGATGTGATGATGCCCTCGCTGTTAAAGGACCGGCTCAGAAGCACTGCTCTGCTCTGCTCATGAAACTGCAGAAAAAGGCTGTTTGTGTTTATCGGCTGCTCTGGGAGGTGGGTTGTGACTGAGAACAAAAGCCACATGCAAGGGCGCATTCTCTCACCCACTGGCACGGGCACACTCAGGGACAGCTTTGCTTAGGACAAGGTCTGTCTGCAGCACCAGCGGCCACAGAGGAAGGAGCGGGGGGCTCTGGTCAGAGGGCTGCAGGGTGCCAGCTGCTAGGAAGGCCACACATTTAGTGGCCACAGAATTAGTGAGAAGGCACAGAGTAATAAAGGGTCCTGTGGGAGGAAAAGATGTGTTGAAGCAAGGGCCACGTGGTGTGGGTAAATGGAGTAGGTGCCGAGGGAATATCTTAGTAGCTCCTGGGAGGGAGGACTGGCAGGTCTGTGCAAGGTGGCTGTGCTCATGTTAGCCCACAGGACAACTCGCACAGGAGGAAGGGATAGGAAACACAGGACAGGCAGGGAGAGAACAAAGTCAGGGGAAGAGCAGTGCACTGTTGACACATCCCTCTTCCACCCCCTTGGGAAGGAAAGCTTTGCTCAAGCTCCTGAGTACATTTGCCTGAGAGCTTGAACAGCCCCAGCTGAACCTCCTTGCACAAACAGGGGCTGGGGGAACCTCCAGCACAAGCTGCCATCAGCAAAGACTGCAGGAAGGGAAACAAAGGACAGTGGAACAGGCAGCTGAAGTGGAGAGCAGAGGACACCAAGGGACACCAAGGGCTGGTTCTGGACAAGGACTTGCAGATGGAATAATCTAGCCAAGTGTCACAGCGAGCCAAGCCTGCAGCCCTAGACAGACTGATTTCAAAGTGTAGGCTCCTGAGCAATTTATCTTCTTCAGCAGACTGTGCTCCCAGTTCTGACAGAGATTTTGTTGAGGAAGAAGAGGGAGACACAGGTAACCATCAGCCCTTCTGCCTTCCTCCAAGCTCACACGATCCTTTCCAGAACTGCCATGGGGCAGCTGGGCACAAACACGGGTTCTTCTTCCACATCACAGCCAGAGCCCACCCTGCTCTCTGTGCTGTCCTGGCATGTGAAGGAGTGTGGACTGGTTGTTGTGTCGCTTCTGCACAGGTACCTGCTGTTCATCTCAGAGGAGGAACTTCAGATCAGGCAATTCCACCACAGTTTGGGGAAGAAGACCACAGGGTGAGATGGATCCTGAGCTAAAGATCCCCCTTCATATGCTGATAAGCAGGGGGTGAGTGTGTGGTTTTCTAGAGTACTTTGAGACCAGTGGTTGAAGCAGAGACTTCAAGGGCATCCTGAAGACTAGTTCCCCTGTAACCTAGAGCAAACTAGTTCAATGTTTCTTTAGCACATCTTCCTTAAATATAGAATTTTGCAAAAATTGACATTGACGCTGACCCACTCCTGTAGATCTTGAAGTTATATATCAGCAAGTCAAACTGCTGGCATGCTAGGGGTGTTTGCAGAGGCAAATGGCAGAAATTATGCCAAGAGTCACAACATGAGGCTAAAATCCAGACCTTCTGGCTCCTGTTCTATCCTTGGTGACCTTTCAAAACCACTTTCATACTTTTGCTTCCCTGGTTCTAAAATAAAACCTGTATTTCACAGTCTAGCTGAGAGGGTTCATGTTTGGGCCATACCTCGAGGTGTACGGTAAGATAAGTCTATAGAAGGGCAATGCAGTGCTATTGCCATTGCTAATACTGGATGACTTACGTGATGCTTTCTTTTCAGTATTATTATTAGGAACAATCCCTGGGAAGATTTTAGTTTCACTAAAAAAAGAAATAAGATAGATTATAGACAGCTAGGGACAAAAATAATCTGTTCCCATGTGGTTTCTGTTTTTAAAGGGACATAATACCTATTCTTTAAAAGACGAGTTTCAGAAGACAAACAACTGACATCTGTCAGCATAAAGAAATTTGGAAAAATAGACTTAATACCATTTTCCAGAAGCTTTAGCTGTGCCTGAGATGACCCACAGTACAGCAGCATGGTGAAAGCATGCCCTGTGCGACAGAGCCCAACCATCTCATCTGTCAGAATACAAGCAGGGAGAAGTTTTTCTGACCAATTTTTAGAGGAGGATCTTGGTTTCAAGCCAGGAGGTTGAAGGGTGAACACAGCAGCACAGGGCTTGGTGCATAGGGAGAGTATTTTATGCCACGTTCCCACATTTCTGTTCACTGTCCCAGCTATGGTCAGGTGGGAAAAAAAAAGTGATGCCGTCTGTTCAGCCTGAATTCCAGTTCCATATAATGGGCTGAGTTCTCTTCTGCTGAAGTATCTGGTGGTTGGACAGAAGCCACTGAGCTAACAACATCTGTGCCTCACAATGAACAACAGTTGGAGGCACCAAGAAACTGGCAGAGAGTGGGAATTTGCCCCAGACAGCACGAGATAAAGCAAGAAAGTCTTATTCCTCCTGCATTCCTTCTGCATCCTCCATGGCCATCTGCTGGGGAAAGCTGTCTGCTGGAACCCAGGGGTGCAAGGGTGGGCTCAGGTGAGCATGGAGCTGGAGCTGAAGAATGGGAGCAGACTGAGCAGGGGGACACAGCTGTGAGTACACGGATTTCCCAAAATGGGAACGAGGGCAGGATCACTTTTGGTTTAGACATGTCCTGACTCTTATCCAACTGCTGTGAAGCATTGATCTTGTCCTGGTCTACAACCTGGAGGTAATTTAGAGATGTTCACAAAGTGGAAAATCCCAAGCCACAGACTCTAGAGTTAGTTTGTGTGGGGTTATATCTTTATGTTTTGCTCTGGGATCAGCTAAAACTGCAGCAAAAACATTGGTAAAGACAGAAGGACACATTCAATTAGTGCTGGTGCTGCCCATACAGTTCCTGTCACTAACAACCAGTGGGAAATCAGCAAGAGATGTCTCAGACAGCATTCAGAGGGAGATGCTCAGCACATCATTCACTGCTGTTCCATTTCTTCTGAACACTGAAAACAAAATGTTGGGGCAACTACAGAGAGAACAAGACTGTACATACAAAAGTAAACTTGCTTTTCTTTTTCTATAATATTAATAGGCATATATGTAATTTCCTTGGCTTACTGATCCAGCAACTCTAGTTACAAGACAGGATGGGATTTCCTTGAGGTCATTCCCCCAAACTATGTGAGTTGTTATTTTCCTGGCTCGCCCACAAACAGAATGGTTTGCTCTTCTGAAATACTAATGTCCAACTGTTGAAAGGTTTTGCCAATCAAAACATTGTGGCCTTACCCCGTTTTAATAATCTAAGGCATCAATCTCCCCTTTAGTATTTGTTTGATGTGTTCTGCACCCTGCTGAAATATCCCCTCCAGACCTCCCCGAGCTCAGGCTCTGATTGAAGAGAGATGCCATGCATCAGGCCTGCAGCTTTCTCTCTGAAATGTTTAGCAGGGGATGGTGGTAAAATGTATTTATTTTCATGTATTGAGGAAAGACCATATATTCCAGCCTCTTTTTTTTCCATCACTCAGAGATGGGCCTGAGGCCAAAACGGTGCTGCTAAGCTTGTTTTCTATTTAAAACCTTCATTTTTATTAATAACCCTTTACAGCCTACACACCAGCACTGCGGGAGTTGCATTTCCGTGTTATGTCATCGTGAACCGTTATGTATTTAATTCCTGTACCCACAAACCCATATGGACATCATTAAACACGTACCATACAGCATTAAAACTGTGTTCCATAAAGTGTGATTTAGAAAAAAAAAAAGAGCTATGAAGTGGGGATTTCTTTTTTTTTTTTTCCTAAGGTCATGGGAAAATGGAGAAGTAGGGGAGAGAGAAAAGGTTCAGCAGTGCTGCAGGTTAGCTCACAGCTCTCCACGCCTGCAGACTGAAAACCCAGCCTGCCTTATCCACCACAGAAGATTAATTACCCAGGAACTCCAGGCTGGTGATGATGAATTTCTGTTTGGCAGACCACAGAGACAACTTCTACAAAAATTACAGGTTACAAAACAGCAAAAAATCTTGGTGATTTTATTTCTGCCAAGTTTGTTTTCCATGACTTCTCCTTTTCTCCCTAGGAGTTGCCCTTAGCAAGGCAAAAGAGCAGGTTTCCCCATGTTGCTGAGGGTCAGTACTCAGGGCCACTAACACATACGAGGGTGGCACAGGGTTTGCTCCCAGTTTCTGTTCCAGCCACAGACTGGCTCATCCTGGCTGTACTCTATGCAAACAGCTAGTCCAGCAAAGAGGCAACTTGTGTACCTTCTGTCATCCCTCTGTTATCTCATATGTGGTATGAGGGATGAAAATATATGGGGAAGGGAGAAAGTAATAGAAGAAATACACCAGAGAGCAAATAAAAACAATGACCAGAGTACCAGTGGGACAAACAGAAGTAAGTGTAGCAATGCTGAGGGAAACAGCACAGAACATATTGAGAAAGAAGAAAACAATATCCAAGGGACGTAAAGGATAATGAAAAAAATAAAAGCCAACCAGAGACAGCTAAAAATGACACAAGAAAAGATATACCAACATGAGCCAGAGAAGCTGATGCAGGCAGGGATAAAGCAGTCAGGTAAGAAAGCAAAAAGAAAGGAAGAGATAAGAACAAAGCACAGTGTAAAAATGTCCTGTAAAAGATTTAGGTACATATGTAGAATAGAGACAATAAGCAAACTGCCTACAACACACACTGGACACCTTCCAACGACCTAGTGCATTATACCAGAACAAGACCTGCCAAGGTCTCGTGGTTTGATGGATGAATTCCCCCTGATCACAAAGCAAGTGCTGGCTGAAGTGAACAGACACAGTGAAAATGGTATCTGACAGGATTTTACAGCACGCACAGCCAAACAAAGGTGCTCTACATAGCCTGGTGCTTATTGCTTTCTCTGAGTGGCTGCTTTCCCTTATGGAGACTGCATTGGTGCTTCACTGATTTTACAGCTACGCAATTAAAAGGCCCCCTCAAAGACAGATGAAGATACATATCTAATTGTTTTCATGCCCTTTTTAGTTGGGTTTTGGCATTTTTTAAATGAAAAGGTTGTAAAAACAAATGCATAAAAAGAGCATCCAGGGCACATACAAATTATTTGCTATATCAAACCTCTAAATGATCAGGCCAGTTAAGCCTTTCTGCTGTTTTGTGATATGTGTGTTTGGGAGTCTCTGAGAGTGGATGTTACCTACCTTCATCCCTTGAAAGCTGGTGATTTATTCCAGTTAAGTTATGTTTGCCCCACAGCCTGTGTGCACATACTCCATAGCTGCCCATCTCCAGGCAAGAAAGAAGAACTAACATGATTTGCAGAGGGGGGCTACTGATGAATGAGCCTCCTTTGTATCCCAGCCCTCTCCAGAAATTTTCATTCCCATCAGACAAACATACACATGCAGACACACACAAATAACTCTGGGTGCATGTGTGCTCCCGTTGAATTCAATACAGTTACTCACTGTGTAGGAAACTACCCACGTGCATTAATGTCTGGGGGAGGAGGAGGCTGCCCTGGGGATGAGGCTGACAGCAAGTTTAATGTTATCTAGCAGCATTGCTCTCCAGGTGAAATGTTTTTGACACGTGTCTCTGTTGGGCTGTGTCCTGCTTCATTCAAAATCAGGAATTTACTTTGATGTTTTGAAAATAAAGCCTTTAAAGAAGAAACAGACCTGACTGGCAAAACTTTTCCAGGAAACTTGCAAAGGACCACTAGAGGTGTGGGCTGTTAAATGAGTTTATTTTTGTGTCTTTTGGGTGAGTCCTCTCTTAAACTGATCGTCACATATTCTACTTACACGGTTCCATGGCATGTGAGTGTATCTGAGCTGAATGAATCTGAAGTGGAGATAAGACTGGAGATTTTCTGAGCATACATTATGATAGACAAAATCATGTCAGAAAGCAACGTTTGTTTGTTAAAGCCCAAAATTCTCTGTTTGCTGATATTAATTCAATCTTCTCTCAAACACTACTTATCCTGCCAGAGATCAGGATGTATCAGGCAATAAACCAGGGCTCAGTAGTTTATATGCCTGTCGACAAAAAATTAAATAGAAACTACTTGTTAGGAATCTGCAAGGACAAAATTTTCTGATTTATGAGGATGCTGAATGATTGAGCCAAGACTGTATGTAAAAAAAAAAAAAAAAAAGCCTTAAGAGAAAGCATGCAAAAGAGGAAGAAAAAAGAGTACTAATTATATAAATCACTGGAGACCGGCCTTCCATAAGAAGAGGGGGAAAGGGACTGCTCTTATGATGCCTATTTCATCCCTTGCCTAACAATCCAAAAGCACATAACTTTCAAAGAACTGCATTTTTTTCACAGGCTGGAAGCACCACAAAGCATCCTTCATCAGCCTGGCCTTTTGGCTGTTCTCCTTCTCCAAATGCAAATGCTACATCTGGAAAAAGCAGTAATCCTCTCTCCTGCCTGAAAGCCTCCTTTTATCTCCATTCTCAGAACTCCTACTTCTTGCAACTACTCACTCTGACATACTACTTTATTGAAGGGATTCAAGGCTTTCTGCTCATCTGCTGAACGTCTGCCTCTTATTAAAACCCCAGCTCACCTTTGGAGCTCTCTCCCTCGCTAGCACGGGTCACTCTGCCCTCCCTCAGCCAAGCATCTGTAACACAACCCCCTCCTGAACACTCAGATGAGCACGAGCACGATAACAATGAACATTAACAGAAGCTTGTTTATCAGGGCTGGCAAGAAAAGCATCTCATTAGCTGGGGTGGCCTGTGCAGCTCGGCCACGGGGGCTCCTCCTCCCCCAGGGGATGACACTGATGCATCAGGAGCATTGCTAACGCCCTTAGTCCCACAGAGCCCTGCTTTGTGCATTGAGACAGCGGCAAACAATAAGAGAGCTTTCCACTGACCTCTCGCTGCAAGAGTTTACAGCTGTTTGCAGCGTTTCTGCAGCACCCTGGCCCTTGGCTTCACTGCAGACATCAGTGTGGAGGTGAGGGAACCAAGCCAGACGCAGCAAGATGCCTCAGCATCCAGGTCAGCAGCTGCAGGGACTGCAGAGGTTGTGTGCAAGCTGAGGAACCTTCTCATTGGGACTACAGAAAGTGCTCAGTTCTCTCACTCATATGCCACCCAAACTTAGGAGCTGTGTTGCTAAAATGTCCTGTCTTGTAGGAAGAAATGTAGAACACTGGCAAGATGTACCGGTTCCCACTACAAGAGTAAAAGCTGCCCCAGTTACCACTCATTTTGCATTTTGTTTTCAGGGGTTGATGACAGCCTTACACCCCACTTTCTGCTCCTGAGTTCTGAATAGCTGAAATAATTCTCCTCACTTGGGGTGAAAATTCACAGCACCACTACCAGTGTCAGAGTGCTGTGGCTGGGCTTTTTCACAGCAAAACCCTTCCTGCTCCTCCTTTGCTTCCCAAATATTCTCAATGCCCCAACCAAGGGCTGCACCAGGGCTTACACTTCAATGCATTCGTGAGGTTCTTTTCTGCTTGCCAGATGCTGGCACAGGAGAAAGGGATCACGCACATGGCTGATGCTCTCCCAGAGCTGCCCACTGGAGGAGTTGAGGAATTATGTAGGCAGCACCAGACACACCACAGGACTGCCAGAGGCAGACCAAGCCCCAGCCCAGAGACCTGGGCATCCCTGCAGAAGGGGTCACCTGCAAAGCTGTCTGCCAGATGTCTCTGTACATGTTTGTTCACTCCACAGCCATCCTGCTGCTCAGTAGGGCCAATGAAAACTATTTGATTTCAGGGATTTGGGACCGCATTTCAGCAGGCACTGAGAGGTTCATTTTTTGGTTAAATGTTTTCATGAAAAGAAAGCTCCTCTTTTAGTCAGATTTAGAGGATAATCCACATCTCCACAAAATAGTGCATTTTGAAATAAGATTAATTTAATTTTAGCATCCTCAAGAACTATGCAGCTTCCCCAGCAAGAGAGGATGATGTTGGTGAGGTTCTAATCCTTAGGAAAAGGACCAGCAATCCATCCAATGGGGAGCAGCAGAGACAGCAGCATTGCTAATTCACTAGTGCACCAGGAGAGCTTCAGGTCTGTGATGAACACTGTCTCTGGCATGAGTCACTCACACTTCACTCCTGGCACGCTTGGATGGGAAAGGAAAAGGTTTATCTTTTAGATATGGTGCCCCAGCCATTCTAATCCTACAGCTGTTGCCACAGTTGACTACTCATAAAGCAAAATAGATGTTTTTGGTCCCCAACATTCAACATTTTCTTCTTCTTTTATATTTTCAAGCACTAGCTATCTCAGGTTACTGGTGATTTTTTGTGGTGGTTCCCAAATGAGCCTGAACTGCTCTGATTTTTCAGACCCACAAGACTGTAATTGAAAGCAAATGTAATCAGACATATACAATGTTCTGAGGTTCACCACAGTGCACTGCAGTCAGCATTACTGGAGTGGCTATTAAAACTCCTTGGAGCTGGGAAGCAAATACAGCTTGCAAGGATCCAGCAAATAACCAGCATTTATTAGATTATACTAAAGCATTGCAAAGCCACAGTCAATCCTCTATTCACTATATATCCAAGGTCTGTTTAAATGAACATCTTCCTGAGCTTAGGCCAATTGTTTTAAGAGATGAACAAGGAAACAAGGAAAGAATTCTACTTCTAACACAGCAAATTCTGCAATCCTTACATCAGTGTCAATCTCAAATTGTCCATTACTGTCAGCAAGGTCATTCCAATCAAACTCTGGCATAACTGGAAAAAGAAAGAGGCCCAAAAACAAAGGGTATCTTTGAACCAGACACACAGCTCTAGCTGGAGATAAGCAGTAGCAAATCCCTTCCATAAAACTCCCAAACACGATGCAAGCATTAAAAGAGGGGGTGGTGGTGGTTAATTGAATTCCCACTGTCTTTTGAGTCTGCACTTAAAAGCAGGTCTAGGGTTATCTGTGAAATTTCAATTAAATCAAAAGCTTTGATAACATGATAAGTCATTCCAGAGTTTGGAGTCAAAACACGTTGTTATTTGATCCTCTGCTTGTGTTTCTGGGAACAGCATGCATGAAAGACAGTCAGCAGCAGACCAGTCAGGAAGATGGAAAGGGTGGAAATGAATCTACTAATAGATCACTGGGTCTCCTTCAGCCACAGCCACTTGAGGTCTGGTATTTTTTTATATATACAGAGTCCTAAAGCCACCCCCTTTCTCAAGGACAGAAGACAGAGCAAAAGAGATCACCTCAGACACTCCAGGGTGCAGCACTCCAGAGGATGGCTCCCTACTGCCACAAAAGTTGTTGGTTTTTTTTTTCCCAGGCTTGCTATAAACAAGATTTTTACCTGCAATAGCACTGGGAGCTGAATGCAAATATCTGGGACAGACACAAAACACTGAGCCCCGTGTATGTAATGGAATAGATTCCTAGCACAAACTCTTTGGTGGCCTGAGATGAACAGGTAAAGACAGGTACACTGAAAAATAATAATATGATTCAGCCAAGGCAGAACCAAAACCTAGTCCTCATCTCAACAAAATGCAGGAGAGGCAGCAGCTCTCCAGAGAGACATGACTTGCTTTACCTGTTGTTCAGCACCCTTTGGTTGCTAAGGCTTCCTCCTCCCTCTTCAGAGGCAACTGCTGGATGCAAAGGGCAATGCCAGAGATTCTCAAATTCCTGTTTACTGAGGAATATCACTTCTACCCACCAGTGTTTAGACAGCAATGCTTCACCTTAAATAAATGTGAGATTTTTAACTCCACCTGGCCTGTGGTGGTCAACAGCATTAAAATACATTGTAAGCAATGCCTTCCCTTGTCACATATAGTACAGCCTGATAAACCCTATCAGATGTAATGGGATGTCTTACCTCGCCCCCAAACAGTTCAAAATCACACACAGGGTCACACTAGGCATGTGTACATGAGAAAAACACTTCTTTTATAACCAGTGAGGCTACTGATCCTCAACAGTGCTAAAAACAAAGGGACTCTCCAGACAAGCAATGTCAAAATTACACAGCAATCACCAATAGGAAGAGCAGACCACTGAAAAATCCCACCTGACCCATCACTGGGGGATAATTTATCACCCTGGCAGCAACCACCCCATTGAGCATGTCTGTCCCTTGTGCCCTCCTCTTCAGAGTGAAAGATCTTTAAACCATAGTGTGACCATATTATAGGTACAGCAATGATAGGCTGTGTTCTTCTCTGTGATATAATCATATCTGCAACATAAGCTGCTTATTCTTGCTTTCCAGAGATGTGATACACAGAGGACAAGACAGGTTATACTCAACTCTGTCATGTTAGTGAATAGAAAACTCCACCCCAGCTCCTCCTGCCTGGCAGGTGATGAGTCAATGGTGACAGTGTGCAATTAACCTGCCAGCAGGGGCTCACCAGAGCAAGAAATCCAGATAACAAAAGGAAGTCCCCATCCCTCGTCCTCTCCTCAGTTCCAGGCTTATCCACAAAGAACATCAGGACCAGACACTTCTCTTCTACATGGAGATAAAGATCTCTTTTGTGTCTATCAGCACGGGCAATTCAACTCTGTGGGCTGCAAACAAAGCATCATCTGCCTTTAAACAGAGAACTCCAGAAGATGCCATGGCTTTGAGCCAAACCTCTCCGTAAGTGCATGCTCAAGGATAACTGGTCCCTCAAATCCTTCACAACAAGCCTGATAATCTCTGAATCCAGTTATTTTGGTTCTGATCCAATCCTGCCTCATTAGGCCAGGTTTCCCTCACTACCATAAACTAATAAATTTACTGTTTTGACTTTCTAACTGGTTTTGCATCTAGGAGCACCAGCAGAACAAGTTTTCCTGACAGATTTTAGAAGTAATGTTTCTTCCAACACTGAGTGATGATTTTTCAAAACAAATTATTTTTTTTATCTGGTCCTTTCAAAACTGTATTATGGAAAGAATGGGGATTCCTTACCAGAATCAAATCCTCTTAGCAAATCTCTGAAACCAAAACTCTGCAATCATTCTGCAGGTAGAGCCAGGAGATGCAAAAGGCCTTTACAACATCAGAAAATAAATCAATGAGACAGTAAGGAGAAGATTTCCCAGTGCCCTGCATTAACCCCTCAGCTTCTCCAGAAAGAAGAAATTTTACGGGTTAAGTTAAACAGTAAGCAAACTATTACTTTCTAGTCTACAAAATATGCATTGGCAAATTATCAGCAGTGATTGTTCCTTTAGTATATGAGAAAAATTACTGGACAGGAAAAAAGCTCTTGAGCCAACAGGTTTGGCATTTAGTTTTTCTAAAGGCAACATCTCTGCATTTCAAAACCTCTCAGTCACTACTCTTCTGCAGTGAAAGAAAAAAATTGTTTTGAATCGTGCTCATAAACAGTGAACTTTAACTAGCACTGACAATCTCTTGTGTTTCACCCAGCAAGACAGTGTCTAGTGCCACTGCTGAAGCTGCTGGGTGTTGGCAGAGCTCTAATCTCATTCTCATATTGAGGAATTTCGAGTAAGTCTGTTTATTCTTAATCCATCCTGTGCCCATGACAGCACCCCACTTTTAAACCCTGCAGTCTGCTTATAACCAATCCAGGCAAAAGCTATTTCTGTACACTTGGCTGCCAGTGCTGAGTGTCAGTACATTAAACTGTCTTTGCTCCTCTCAGCTCTGTGTCCTTTCACAGTCAGGCCTAAAAGCATGAGCCAACCCAAATGTGATACCCAAGGCAAGGGATAAAAGCTCATGTTGCTCCAGCTGCCATTTTTCTACCTTTTTTTTTTTTGTGGTTGCTGAATCTATTTCATTTAGCATGCTTTCAGTTTTCCCCCAGGTTTATTGTTTGATATTTATCTACATGTAATTCCTTTTTTCATTTTCTGAAAGAGTAGCAAAAAAGATTCCAATCTTTTCTCAGGAAGGCTGAGTTATTTGCTTATATCACCAATGCTGCAGCCAGTAGCAAATTTCAATACCCTCCATTTGATACTCCTGTCCAAATCAGTTTATATGCTACAAACAAAAGGGAAAGTCCCATGTGAAACTAAAGAACAGAACGAGTAACGAATCTGTTATTTCCTTTTTTCCATTCCTGCGTAGGCTAAGTTTATTTAAGATAACGATCACCAAGTGAGACCTTGCAGAGATCAGGAGCTCTGATGAAAGGCAGCGCTCACAGGGGAAACTGCAGCCCCACCTGACAGTGGCCGTGTCCCAGGGACTGAGCTCCTGCTCTCCTGGGCACAGGGGCACAGCTGGGGATCAGCCACGCCTGCCTCCTCTAGTCCTGGGCTGCCCGACCTCTCAGCCTTGGATTGTGGCAGTCCCACGCTCTGAGCAGGACACTGTAAAAGCACTTCTGAGATCTAAAAGCCAAAGAAACATTTTTTCCACAAATTTAGGTGCTGGGGCCAAATATTGCTAATAAATACAGCCCTAACCCAAGCACATTTCAGAAAATAAACACGGGTGCTCTACTACACTGGGATGCTCTAAGAGCTGTGGTACCTAATTCCTGGTTAAATCAGTGAAGCTGTGTGAAATCAGGAGTAGCCAAGCAAGGCTCTTGGCAATAACAGCCCTAACACATTATTGCATCCTTAGCTACCTAAACCTGAATAAATAATTCTTTGAGAATATTAATTTTTTCTTGCCTTCAAGACAGTGGGTTTTAACTGCCTTATCCTGTCACAATCTTTAATCAGAACCTTTCACACTCTGTGTTTCATAGTTTGCTTCCCAGGTAAAAAAAATCAAAGAAAAAGAAAACTTCTATCTCTTTTCTGATTTTGCATTTCTTAGGGAAATTAATTTCCATTCTGCCTCTCTCAAGTGGAACCGATTTCCCAAATAAAATGTGTGCATTGAGCAGTCACAGTAACAGTGCCAAGTTCGGACTGTAATGCCAATTGTCATCAACTGGTGCTGACCACATTCCTAAATGATGTGGAAATTATCTGTACTGTAAGTCCTGTATGAAAAGAGCAATCACAAAAAGAGAATACCAGCTTTGCTTGTAGCACATCTGCACAGAGACTCAGCTGTCCAATGTATTGGGAAACACAATTCAAAAGTGATTAAAATATAAGTGAAATATAAGCAATGAAATATCAGGGATGAAATGTAAGAGAAAATATTTTCATAATATCAAACAAATCAGAATAAATTCAGATATTTCATGCATGAAAAATTTTCCTCCTCTACCAATAGGTAATTGAATTGTTATTAAAGAGCAGATCTGGGAAACAGAAATAATTGTATATAGACACAATCATGCTTATGGATAGAAAACAGCGTATTAGGGAGCTGTGCTTTAGCACCAACTTGCTCATAAACTAAAGCAGCTTCCTTAACATGGTCACTCCATTACCCTGGCTATTTCTGTTCAGTATCCTTATCAGGAATTTGTAATACATGAAGAATAAGAGGAGAATCCAGCTTCCATTTAACAGTGGCTGTCCGGCATCAGAGTGTCTGAGTGTTACATCAATACTTATTTGATAGAGATATGATCAGTAAAGCTCATGGCTACAGACCACAATAGAGCATTTCTGTTCTTTAGTAAAGGCACCTTCAGCATTAACTCCATTTTCTGCATGAACCCTCATAATATGTCATATACCTATTAAGTCCCCTAGCTTTTCTGGATTTGCATATTGTTTGAAAATTGCTTTACAATTCTTACAGGAAAATTATTCACAGATATTGAACACTGCTTAAAATTCAGCTGATAATATTATTAGTGGTGGTTTAAACAGAAATCTTATTTGAGCCTGCATGCATTTCTGTAGGGGGAAGCATTGGAGAACTGAATCCTTGGCTCTTGATCTGCTCTTTAGACAAAGAAAAAACAAACTTTCACAAGAGTGGTCTGGCTGTGATATTTTGAAACTTGCTGCAAAAAAGCCCTAAAACCAGTAAATCATATGCAATGTCTAATTGATTAATCCTACTTTTTGGGTATTTCTGTTATTTCTAGTAAAATAAAATCATTTAAAAAATTGGTTTCTGAGGTTTTGTTTGTTGACTGTGAGCCCTGGCCTGACCTCAGCCTTGAATTTAAATCCCCAGCAGAAATCTGAACTTAATCTACCTCTGGTTTAGTTATCAGTAATTATAATTATTAACAGAAGTATCCAGTAAATGAATGGTTTTCAGCAACATGGTGTTTAGTTAGAACAATGGATAAATAAAAACACACTTCCTTCTTACCTCACAGTATCTTTTCCCACGGCAGTCCAGTACCTGGCCCTTACATGGGCATGGTAAAGGACACAAGCCCAGCCATGTGCCTGCAGACACAGGTGTTTGCCCAAACACTAAAATGTCTCATGTTGGAAACATAAGCAGTTGAAAACTGCTCCTCCTGTACCAGGGCCGATGGTTTCAAGCTTGCTTTCCCTGTGGCTAATCCAGGGGATGGAGTGAAAGCAGTGGAAACAGCTGCCCTGGAACACCGGAGCTCCCAAACCCTGCCTGGCACATCGCTGCCCCCATGGCCTGCCAGCTCCCTTGCTAAAGCCATGCTTTCACCATGAGAAAAGGCCTGAGAATGCTCCCAGACCATTTCACACAGGAATTTAGTGTCCTCCTATGGTCTCTCCCATGCCACATGAAGGAAACCTGCTGTTGGGAGCTATCTGGCCTGGAGCTATCTCCACCAGCAGGAGCAGACTTAGAGGAGACTGTCAGCCAGTACAAATGCTGAGATTTCTTGAGACATCTCTCCAGCTCTCTGCCTGTGAGCTGCTGTACCCAGGAGAGATTTAATGGACTGGAAGAAAAACCTTCTGCCTATTGTGACAGGACTCGAAAGCCTGGACCATCACCAAAACAGGAAACAGAAAACCTAAGCTGTGAATCCAACCGAACAAATTGGCCGGATTATTAGAGCATTGGGAAAGCCCAGCTTTTATTACAGCTGGATTGTGTGCTGCTCAGCACTGCGGGCAGCCCGAGCACGGCAGCAGTAGGAAATTGCTCTGTAGGGAGCAGCCGGCGAGCCAAACACGGCGTAACCCGGACAGGACCGCACAAGGGAGCAGGGAGGAGGCGAGGGTAGGGCAGCTGAAGGGTTGTGAGGAAGAAGCCAGCAACACATTTGTAAAAGTGCCGAAGAAGCTACAGGGGAATTTTGGTGCCTTTCAGGACAACAGGAACAGCAATGAATGTTGGAACCCTGGTCACTGAGAATTTTAGATTTTCTGTGCTGACAGGCACTGACCCCCAAGAAAACACTGCATTTGACCTCAGGCCATGGAGAAGGCTTCCAAAATTGAATGATAGAACTGGGATTATAGGTATGCAGTTTGAATACAAGTGTGTAATATCACATGGTGGAAAACTTAGGAATTTAAGGTTTTAAAATATAGTAATATATATATAAAGCAAGATGGAAGTTTTAGGGTGGAGGCTAGTCCTTCTTTTTCACCTTCTTCTTCATGGGTCTGGGTGGTATCTTGTAATTGGATAGAAAAGTCTGCATTGCGGGCCATGGGTGGTTGGTTATTGGGTTAAAAGTAAAAATAATTTAGGTGTCATTTCTTGATTGGACAGTTTATCCTTAAAAGGCCTTATACAGAGAGAGATAGGGGGCCATTTTTAGTTTGTTATCTAGGAGTGCTGTAGAACTCATAGTTTGTGAGACTGTAATATAGATAAGAATTAATAAACATCTGAGTCCAAACAAGAAATATCATCTCGTGCATTTAATCCCGACCCTGGCAAAAATAAGATAAAATGCAACAAGTGAAGAGCTTAGTTTTGCAGCTGAATTAATGCAGCACCACATAGATTAGTGTGCCATTGCAAGCCATGGCTCAGCAATTAAGGGCAGGGATACCTCTCTGCACATCCCAGCTGCAAGGTAAACTGGACATTTTTGTGTCTCCTCCCTCGAAGTTTAAGCTTCCATGTATTTCTGTCTGGAAGCACCGGCTTAGTCACTGACATGCAATAACTCTGGGGTCAACAACCCAAATGCCCATGGGATTCAGGTTACACTCCTGAAAATTTGTTAGTTAATTAAACACTAGGTCAGGCTTTGTCTTATGAGGCCAAGCTGCTGCAGAAAAACTGAGCAGGTCAACATGAACTAAAGATCATCTCATTGTGCACAAAGAGGAGACATGAAGGCAGCACAAGTAATTCTGTTTGCTGCCCCTTGGTGGCTGAATCACATGCTTATTGTTCTTTAATTCAGCAAGTTGAATGCCATGTCTACGCTGACAGATCAACATACAAACCACCTCTGTGCTGAGGGCTAAAAGAAGCAGCTGAAGAAATAGATAAAATAATTAGGATAGTCTAGATGATGTCTCCAGGCTACAGCCCTACCTCCAGTGACAGGAATAATGAACCAAGAGGTCCAGGGAAGACTGAATTCACAGGGCTTCAGCACTGGCTCACTGTTTCTGGAGGGGCTTGGCAGAGTAACAAAACAAGGGAATAAATTGGGATTTCTCTGGAATCGTGCTCCTTCCTCCAGTGCCAGCTGAGGTTCAGAATCACCCTGGAGGTGTCCTTCCCCCGGACCCTACACAGTGGTCCAGTGAGCCTCAGATCTGCTCCCTTCCCCCTCAGTTCACAGAAGAAAAACACTAAGATGTTTCCGTTGGCTTTTACATCATCTTTTTGTAGAGACTAATCTTCAGTTTCAACAATACATCTTTTGTGAAGCACTCCCAGCAGAAACCTTAGACACCTTCCCTAAGATCTGTTTGCTTACAGAAGATGAGGTAGGATTTGTTTAAACCCAGCCAGATTAATGTCTTGCAGACATTAGTGAAGTGAGATTTAATCAGGTTATTGCTCTACATTTTCCAGGGAAATAAATCACACTTATTTCTAGTTTGGAATAGGATGCAAGGCTTGGGCTGAGAACATTTAGTCTTTTTTGTTTTTCCAGAGGGGAGTGAGGGGATAACTTGAAAATTCCTGCAAGGCTGTCAAACAGGCCCTCTATGACTTTGAGTAGGGACAAGGATGCAAGCTGTAATGGTTAGTGTATGCCTGGGGGTGGGCCTGGGTCCCAGTCTCCTGCCCTGCAGAGGTGCTGTAGGGTCTGCATCAGCACAAAAAGCAGACGGGAGTTTCAAGCAGACTCATAACATCCATCTGAGATCCTCCATGTGAACTCTTCCATAACTCTTGGGACCTAACTCCTCTTCTGGGTGTCTGTTTCTGCCTGGCAGACGGGGGTGTGTCTTTGCATCACAGATGGGGTGTTGTGGGATCAAGCAACCTTTGCAAACCTCCTTGCAGACCCTAAATGGAAACTGTGATAATCAGCAGGTCTCAGAGCACCACAGGCTTATTTTGTTGCAATGTTTTCTAAGTTTGCAATATGTGTTTAACAATGAGCAAGCATTGACATTTATTCTCACCGAACATTTTCCTAAAACAAGGCTAGGTAGGAAATAAAAAAGCAGCTCTTTATCCAGAGTTTTGATTTAAAACTGCTCTTTCCTTCATTCATGAAGCAAAAAAAGACTTTGCTGACAGTGATACTAGGAGTGTTTTCTTTCATGTTAATACATCTCCTTGTACAAACCCATGGATGTGCAAGAAACAAAGTCTGGGAAATCAAATTGCAGAGGTCCTCCTCTCTTTTTCACCAGCATAGGAGCAGACAGCTGAAGCCAATACAAATCTTTCCAATAACTACAGGTTTGCATGTGCTGAAGTGCCCAAAGCCCATAAGCTTTGCATCCATTTCCCCTTATCCAGTGGGCTGTGCAAACACAGGAGAAAGCAAATTACGGTAACACAGCCCACAATCAAGTTTCAAATCATGCAACAAAGCAGCACAAAACACAATGGGACCAAGTCAAAATCTCATTGCAGAGTACAATAAACTATATCCTGTTTGGGATGAAAGAGAAAAGGAAATGCCAGGCAAGGCAGCACTGTTGCTTGTAAATACCCTCTTGCCAACGCTTTCCCTGGATAAATTAGTCCTATGAATCCTAACTGCATCAGCATGAATCAGCCTGTCTGCTCCAAGGCAAAGGCTACGATTCTGTCTTGTGTTTAATGGGAACTCTTTCCCTCCTCCTTTTCTTGGCTTCTTGCTTGGAAAGAATAGACTCTCCAGAGACAATTTTGGATCTGGACCACAATCTTGCTCCCTACCGATAACTAAGTATCTCTGGGCAGGAGTACATTTAAAGAAGCAGCTGGTAATTATGAGCCAAGTGCTTACTGGCAGGATTTCCCCCTGCTACTGAGCCAATGCTTTTTGGGAACTAAATGACTCTTTGGTGATAACTATCAGGTAAAACCCACAAACCAGGGGAGGTTCCCTCACTAGAACCATGAGCAAGAAACAATGCAAAGGTGGGTGGAGGATGGCTGAAAATTGTGTCTGAGGGTTGCTTGACTTCCCTGTCCTCCACTCACCCAAAGTGGTTCTGTGTAACTGCTGGGCATTTTCTACGTAGTGCTTGAAAGCTACAAAATCTGTTCCCACGTCTACAGCAGTAATAAAAACAAATGACCTTTTCCTTCCAGCTAATCAAAATGTACTGAGCAGCACTGGAAAGCCATCACAACACTTACTCTTTTGGAGGGTTCAGGTCTTCTGGGCGAGCCTCGAAGAACCTGAAGACTTCATCGCACTGTGAAATATGGGGAGGAAGGCGAACCAGGGCCTGCAAAACAAAACAGAGAGTAAGAAGCACTTAGATATAAGCCAAGTTTGAAACATGGCCTCAAACACCTAAAATACCAAGCATGAGGAGGCAAAACAGTCCTGGCAGGGACAAAGGAATACTGAAGAACAGCATCACACCTGGCTACTTACCCTAGTAGAAAGCAAACAGCAAGCCTTGACTGCAAATGTCAGGAAAGATGCAATGAATTCACACAAGCAACAGTTCTTAGAATCAGCCCATGTAATTTATTTTGCCGTGTGCTCAAAAGCAGAATTTGGTCCACAAGTGTAAAACCATGACACTGCATAGATAAGTGCTCTGTGGCTGGGACAGTCTGTGACATGGGCTTGCCAGCACCTCAGATGCTGAAATTATGGCTTACGGACCCTATGTCAATGCACACAAATTCAACACCCATTAAGACAACAGATTAATGTGCTCCATAAAGCTTTCCATTAAGCACTGTCCACACAAAAAGCAGAGTTCACTAAAAAAACCCCATAACCAAACCAAACAACAATTTGCTCCTAAATTAACAGGAAAGGAAGTTTGATTAAGTGTCTGAAAAAAAACAAATCAAACCCAACCAAAACACAGAGAGGCTTTTTCTGCATGAAGAAGGTTGCACAGCACATCCTGGCTAACAATGTCTGTGCACTCGCCTTGGCAGAGGGACGTAGCACTTGTCACATTCAGCAATAGTTAAATACAGTCTGGGCACCAACCACACTATGTTGAAGTATACTGGAAAGCAAGACCTAAAACAAGACAAGCACATAAGGCAGAAACATGCCATGAATTTGCTGTTCAGAATCTAGAGCTTTATGGTGCCAAAAGAAGTCAAAGAGGTGTGCCCAGCCCACAGACATGGGGCAGCATCTCTCAGTGACATGATTCTGAGACTGCCTCCAGAAATGACAAGCAGCAGAGGAAAAGAGGCTGGACTTCACCTCCTCCTCGCTAAGTTATGCTGAAAATAGGCCACAGGTTAAATATAGACCAAGTTTCTTAGAGTTGCTGTAAACCTGTTTGACAAAATGAGATTGTCTGGCTCTTCTCCTAGTTGAAAGTAGGACAAACAATCTTGAAAGATGGATGAAAAACTGCACCAGAACTAAATGAAGATGCATTAGGGTGAACAGGTTATATTAACCATGAGACATCTGACTGATCTTGGTCAGACACACCAGAAGGTTCAACCAAAGCACAAAGGCAGGACAGGGCAGTTGGTTACCATCACAACTGTTTTTAACCAGGCTTTAGAAGTGGCCACATTTGCTTGGGGATGTGAAGGAAAAGAGCTAGAAAAATCCTGCTGTGAAACTGCAGGTCTCCAGTATTAGATGATGGGGTCTTGTTTAGAGGTGTTTAGAAATTCAAAGTCAAATGCTTCCACATCTACAGCTCTCCTTTCCTTTGTGAAGGGATGTTAGGAAAATCCATTTGGTATCACTAGGCCTGTGAAAAATGAGGCTCTGGCCTTTGGTCATGTGGAATTACACTACAGAGCTGGAAAAGATGCCTTGCAAAAAGGAAGCAGCATAAGATGCAGAAGTTGGACAACAGCTTGGTGGGTCCAAGTGCCAGGGTAGACACCACTGGCTGCTGCACTAAGGCAGGATGAAATGGAACAGCTGGAAAACTCAAACACTTTTATGGGAACAAAGGATGCCCTGGTCTCCACCTCTGTTTGTTTAAACTCCTCTAAAAGTGTAACAAAGGTGTGAGCTCTGCCTTTATACCTACTGTACATAAATACACGCATCCAGCTGGCAAACCAGGAATAAACACTGGGGAGTCAGGAAGTGCCCAGGAATAGTAATTATCACAGCATGTTGAAAGAGAAATGTCTCACCGGCATGGGCTAACAAGAACATAAACAACGCTTATTCATCTGCACCCCAAGCAAGAGACAGCAAAGCAATGCTGTCTAACCAACAGTGGATGGAGCTGATATTTAGCGCTGGCTCAACCACTCACACCCTTTTTGGTTAGGGCAAGTTACTTAACCTCTTTTCATCAAATTCAGATGGAATATATCTTCAGTTACCCCTTACAATGCTGAGCAGTAACACTTACCTAATCTGCAGAAAGGTTAGGAGGATCAGATATTCAATATCTACAGTGTGTTTTGCAATCCCAAAGGGCTCAATCTTGCACAGTGAATGGGGCAAGAGCAAGCACTGCAAATGATACGTATCATTACTAGAGAAACACAAACACCCGAGTTACACCCATTGCGGGGGGTCTCGGACATCAGACACCCTCTCAAAGAGTCACCACTTCCCTACAGGTTGCAGGTGCTCACCCTTCCCAAGAACCAGGCTCCAGATGTCAATACTGAGCTAGAGCACAGGGTGGGTTTTCAGCGATGGAGGAATGCAAAGCTGCCGTGGAGATTTTTGTTTCTAAATCAAAGGAAGCTTTGGGAAGTCTGAACCCCCTGAATCAGCCTGGAAATCTCCAGCAGCCCTGCCAAGCTAAAGGGGGATAACTGAAAAGCACTTCACTGACTCCAGGCTTTTGCAGGGAGTGGATAAAAATCAGCCAGTCATTTCCACACCCAGCCATCCACCTTCCCACCCTGGGGCAGGACTGGCTCTTCTGCTTCTGAATCATCTCCCAACGTGCTGCAATTTCCAGCCTTATTCACAGAGATGGACTGAAATCCACCCCATTGTAACTTGCCATTGCATGTTTTTTTGGAAGCTCAGGTGTAAAGTCTAACTAGTAAATTTTTTACCTTTTTTTTTTTTAAAGGAACAAAACCCAAAGAAGTGGTTAGAAACTCTAAGAAATGGTAAAAACAGAGTGCAACCAAGGGTATAAGACTAATCTGGATATTCTAATAATTTTTGAATAGCAGCAGGGAGCAGCGACACTGTTTAGTGAGACAAGTGTCTCTTCAGCAAATATGCAACATTCACCATGAACAAGTCAAGGCCAACACGATTCCAGTGAGCAAACAAAAAGTGCATTGAGGAGATAAGAGACACCACTGTCACTCTGCTAGGGGAAAATGCAAGCTTCTGGCATTTCCAGCAAGACAGTTCCAGGGCAGAGCTGCAACAGCCTGAAGACTGCAAGGGTCAAGGGAAGCGGTGTCGAGACAAAGAGGAACACAAAGGACAGAAAGGACAGGGAAGTGACATTCGTCTGGGGATGTGGAAACCAGAGGTAAATGCACTCAGCTACAAACAGCAAGTGTCCAGGAACAGCAAGGAACTTGCACCGGAAAAATGAGAGATAAAAAGGGCCAGCAAGCAGAATTCAGCCATGCTCGAGCACAGAGTACTATCAGTAATAGCACGTTTCCTTGCTTGGCATGCACAGGTGGACGTGTGCTGCTCAGACTTCACACATCCCTCAGGAGATAGGCTTTTATGTGTCATTCCAGCCTGTAATGATGTCTGTCCCTATATTACAGGTTACAGACAGTCTTGCAGAGCAGGTGACTCGAAAGGCTACTGAAAAGCTGTAACATCAGGCAGGGTGTGAGCAGGCAGCTGTCCATGCTGGGGATGGCAGCTACTCTCAGAGCACCAGCCCACCTGTGGAATGCTGCTGTGTGCCACACACAGCAGTCAAAGCCAGCAGAGCACCAAGTGAAGGCAGGGGTTCATTGCTTAAGGTTACATGAAATGGAAACTGCTCTGTGGGATTGCATCACAGCTCAAAGGCTTCATGGAATACATGGAATAAAACCCTGCAGGCACTGGTAACGATGTGTTGAGTGCCGTGGGTTGCATTTGTGCAGATACGTTTATAAAAAAATGATGCACAGATGTGTATATGGAGAGATGCAGAGCACATGTGTGTATATGTGCACAGAATGGTATTCATCCCACTGAGCTTTATGTGTCTTAACTGGGAGACTGGTCACACTTGTCTATCAACTTGTATCATTGCTAGAGAAAGAGCAGCAACTTCAGAGGGTGCTTTGTCTGCCCCCTGCCATGGGTGTTCAGCTGTGGAAGGGGTAGAGGTATGTCTGGATAGAGAGAGAGAAATGTCTGTGTACCTGTCTTTACAGGTTCAAAGATTAAACTTTGAAAGTGAGGCAGGACTGAGAAACCAAGAGGGAGGTAATTATGTTTGTGAAGTATGGTCTCTCAAATAGTGAAGATTAATAAAAGAATGGCCAGTACTTCCTGGCCTGATGTGACCTGCTCATTTAAGTTTTATGCACGTGGTGTCCATTTGGGTACTCAAGCCTCACTACAGAAAAGCCCCTAAGCTTCTACTTAAAGCCATATCCAGCTTTATGGGACAGCATGAAGGCAGGTGACAAATCCAGGTTAGTGTTTATGACAATGGGATGTTACATCTGAAGGTCTTCCCTGCACAAAGATGCTTCTCTCAATTAGGATCAACACATACAAACATGCAAGTCAGCAAATTCTGGTCTGCGTCTTCCCAGAGGGCTGTGCAAGGACAGAGAGAAGGTTTTGTGAACCACTGACCTGAAAGGTCTTTCTTGAAGACAGGATGGTACGTACTAGACAAACACCAGAGGTGTGTTTGAGAGATCAAAAGCCTCATAAATAAAATGCCCCTCGGGAAGGGAGGTCTATGAAGTTGCTCTTTCTTTCACATTGGCAAAAATTCCTAAACAAATTTAGAAAATCAGGCCCAATGAGCCCAGAAGACCTTAAATCACACTAAAATAATTCCAAGCCTACAGTTAAGACGGAAATCATCCAGAGAGACTAATTCCAGTGGGCAGCACACATTTACTGGCAAAACACAGTTTGTTTGGTAACTCACTCAGGTTACCAGTAAGGACATCCAGACTCTGCACTTTCATGTTTACAGATGAGAAAACTCCTGGAATTCTTCCCGTATATCCCACTCCTCTCGTTTTCATTGCAACTTCAAAGTTTCTTGCAGCCTTTGCAAAACCACTGGCCTAGTTACCTCTGTGATGGCATTTCTCTAAGCTGGTACAAGGCACTGGGAATAACCTAGGCATGAGGGGAACAGAGGTCGAAGCTGTAGAGTCCAGAGGGATCCTGCCCCTGATACAGAATCTACTGCAGACCTCCCCTTAGTGACATATCCCCACAAACTCTAAGACAGCTTCTGCCTGCTCCTGGCACAGAAACCACAAACACGTCCACACAGCAGGAGTAAGACCTGCTTTTCAGCCATGCAAATTGTCACACTGACAGACAGTCTGCAAAAACAAGACAACAAATGGTCAAACATTTGCATCCTCCATTTGCGCTTTGGCTTTCCAGGACAAGTGAAATGGATGGAGAACTCTTATCTTGCAAAAAAAGAAAAAGCCATGAACTTTAGATTTGAACCTGCCTTCCTCCCCTCCTGCCACACAGATTCCAGTGGACAGAGGTCTATTGTTTTGTTTATTCATTTTATTATCCCACGTCACATTTACTCCATCAGCTTCACCCACATCATTCCAGCACAATTCTCTAATTTTTTCAAATTTGTCAGCCTACCCATTTACATGGGTAAATAAGCACTAACATGGGACATAAGCTTTGAACTCTTATAGAAGTAGGACTGAACTTGTCAAAATTATGCTCTTGCTCTTCAGTGCCATACAATTCTCTAAAGAGTCAAAACATCCATTGGAGAGGGGAAGAAAAGCAGAAAATGTGTACAAAGGCAAATTAAATACAAATTACAGTAAACTGCAAATGAAATAAAAAGGCACTACATCAGGCACAAGAAACGTATGTGCCAGAGACCACTGGAATAATATTCTGGAGAAGTCACTAAAGGTTTGTGATACTCAGTGCTGAGAACCACTATGGCTGCTACTGTAGACAGGAAACACTGGGCTGGGGGAAATTGGGCTAATCCAACACTGCAAGGTCTCTGTTCACAAAAGCAGCATCTGTCAATACATGGATTAAGTAAACAGCTTGACTTCAGGGATATATTCAGCCATGTCTCGGCAGCAGCAAAGTCAAACCATTCTATGATTCTATGACGTGTGCCAGACTTCTCCAAGAGAGAGAAAAGGAAATGAGGAGAGCAGGAATCACAGCACCACAGTGTCAACAGACGTGCCATCAGCCACAACACATCCCTTGGCCATGACCAGTGGAGCCTCAGCAGGCCTGGCTGGGTCAGGACAGGAATGTCTGGGGCACAGACAACGGGGTCCCAGAGAAGCAGCTGCCCCTGGTCACTGCTTTCACTGCTGGACAAGAAAGTCCCTGCTTTCCCCACCACACATCTGCTGGGGGAAGCCTGACATCAGCCAGCCCTCGCTGCTCCTGTCACCGGCAGTTCCTGTCTGAAGGAGGGTGGCTGGGGACCCAGTGAGACCCTACATATTTCAGACAGAACCATTTGGCTGCCAGAGGGAAGACAGTACACTAATTGTCACACAAGAAAGCCTGATCTCATGAGAGAAGACTTTAATCACAGCTTCCTCACCCCGGGGGTGCAGATGGCATGGGTTGCACCACCACCACCACCCCCAGCACGCCTCAGGCACTTTGGCAATCTGCTTCCAATTTTGGATGAGCAAATGTCTGACTGGAGAAGTTCTTGGGAATGCTTTTTTCCCCCTCCACCTGCTCCTCTGACTTTCTAAAAATGGAAAGAAAACCCCAAGGGAAATAAGAGAGGAAGCCTGGGGTTTAAATAATGTGCTCATGGACTCAGTATCTCTGCAAAGACTGGGAATCCTACTTGCTTAGAAATGACTTTTATTCTACTGACAGAGAATTAATTATAGTCAAATCATAAACTCTAGGCTAGAAAGAAAAGATTAGGTGGCTTAATCTTCTCAACAGAGTCATGCTTTTCTGTCCAGCAATAAATTTCCAGGCTTTCACTCATGAGGAGAAGCACTGCTGGAAGACACTGGTCCACCCTCAGTGCTGCACTAGCCACTGCTGTCCCTCATGTGGCAGCAGGGGACAGACAGGCAGAAAACAGAAGAAAACACCACCTTAGTTGTGCCACTCTGTCTGCTCAACTCCTGAATCATCGAGGCTGATACAGAAATAAAATCCACATTTAGGGCAGGTGAGGCTTAAAGCCTTTACTGAGTAAATGAGGCACCAAACCAGTACATAAAGTTTGCCAGGGAAAATGCTGTGAGGACCCTGGGAGCAAACAGCATCCTGTTTCCACGTGCCCTGTTAGTCTTGGTGGTGTTTGGGAAGGACCATCCTTCCCTGTGATGGATGTCAGCACTGTCCAGCAGGGAAATGCCAGCCCTGGTGGTGGCGCTGAGCCCCCCAGGCAGGAGGGCTGCCCTGCACACCCAGAGCCCTTACCCTGCAGTATTCATCGATGGGCTTCAGCCTCTTCACTGCTACGTCTCGGACATGGCTCCTCCGGAACAGGATCTTGCCTAAGGAGAGAACACATGGAAGAGGAGGGTTAGGGGCATCACCTGCCACGTGGGATAGCACAGCAGCACCAAACAGGCACATCAGCAGACAGAGTCCCATCCCTGGCTCCAACCATGGCTGTCAGCATGAAACCTGGATGACTGCCACCACAGTCCTGCCTCTGTGAGCTGCTGGAAGTGGAACCAAAGACTTATGGGACAGAGCAGGGGGGGTTCTGATTTCATCCTGTGGGTAACACAAAAGGTTTTGGTTCCCTTGTAGTGACGGCACTCTCCTGGAACGGACTGACACTATGTTATGGCTCGCTCCTAATTCAGGGTCACTTTGGCACGTCCATGCTGGCTGTGCAGGAAGCATCACTGGGCTCCATCTGCTCCCCACTCAGCTGCCTCCCACTGTGGATGCTCCTGCCCTTCCAGGCAGACAAACCACACACCCAGCTCACAAGCAAATACAAGACTGTTGGTGACAGAGCCCTTATAAATCTACACAGAGAAACCAAATAACAGAAGAAAAATAAACGAACTCTTTTTTTGAAACAAAAAAAAAAAATAATAACCTCCACGTCCTTACTGGACGACATTTCTGCAAGCAGTTAAGATTAAATAAACAATTGGGTTTTGTGTGAAACTGATTGTAACAAAGTTTATCAAAATAATCTAGGAACTGAGTTTCCCCACACACAAGGATGTCATAGAGCTGGTATTTTTTTTGCTAGAAGGGATTATATCTTCATATCCTTTTTTGGTGGTTTTCTTCCCTTTTCCTTTTGTGCTGTATTTCTTTTAATATAATGAGACAAGAATAAATTGTATGTTCTCCTTGTGGTAGAAGAAAACAGTATCTGCCAGCATTATTTAGTCCATGAAATGTCTATGGAAAAAACCACAACCTCTATACCACACCCTGCTCCAAACTTCTTCTGCCAACAGGCAAATAAGATACTCATCCATAGATTGTGAGATAAGAAACTGGACTAAGAAATCAAATCAGATCCAAAATCTGAATACGTGGCTTTGACTCCATCTGATTACACAATCAGAGAGGTTAATGAAATGGCAGCCTTTGACAGTCTAGTAGCAAAGACTCTAAGTCCCCCCCCAGACACTGCCCCTTTTGGTTGCCTTTTCCTCCTTAGCTGCTAATCTGGAAGGTGTTAAAGCCTTTTGTTTCAGACAGGAGAAAGTGGTTTATCTTTATCCCCAATTCTGGCAACAAAACAGTTTGTGCTGTGAGGTAAAGCCATTTCCTGGTGCCATCAATTCATCTCTCTGGGTTCCCTGTGGTTATCTTGTTACTACGCTGGTGTTGAGCCATCCCTGTAGGATGTGACGCCTTGTGGTCACCCGAAATCTTCAATGGGTGTCTGAGACATTGTATCATTTCAGAATGAGCAATTGAGTCAAAAGCTGCTGGAGAAGGAAAGTGACACTTCCATTTTCCTGCACTGACCCACTCTGAACACACCGAAACATTCTTGCTTCTGTGCTTCTCTGTCTGGTAAATGGTGAGAATTACATGCCTTGAGAATCGCACTTTACTTGTACTACATAACTGCAATAAACTGGTTTTTGGGGAGGAAAGAGGTAGGGGTAGCTAAAGAAAAAGGAGTAGTTCCTTTCTCAGTGCTCCAGAAATGCTGGTGTGGGAGAACTTGGTTGGTTTTGTTTGGATTTTTTTTTTTTTTTTTTTTTTTTGCAATTTTTTTAAATAAACAGCAAAAAAAAAAAGACTTTTGGAAACATTC
>VYZR01088103.1:56868-70777 GCA_013400675.1 Oxylabes madagascariensis
TTTTTTTTTTTTTTTTTTTTTTGCAACTTTTATAAATACACTGCAAAGAGAAAACGACTTTTGGAAACATTCTCACTTTCTGGCTTTCCTGTTTTCAGTTCAAGCCATGAGTCAAAAGTTGAATGGGTGACCATATAAAAACATAAAGGAATCAAAGATTTAAACACATGAAAGATCTCCTGTAAATGCAACTCAGCATTTCTAAAAGTAATAATAAAGAATGTTATATTAAACAGAGAATGTTATATTAAACAAAAAAAGACCCCAGGATATGATGAATCTTAATTCAATCCTTAAATGAAGATGGAAAATATCAGGGCAACTGTGATGTTAGGTCAAAACAAAGCCCAGAAGGTGCTTCCATTTTAATCTTGTCAGCAAACAGAAGATTTTCCTTCTACTACTGGAAACTGGAAAAGGCTCAGTGAGATCAGTGGGGAAGATCTGTAGCTGCCCAGCCCCGTATGGCATTCAAAGCTGAGATCTGGAGAAGACTGGGTATTTTAGAGCACCATGGAGTTGCAGTCAACAAAGAAAAAACAAGAAGAAAAACAAGGACACTTGACAAACATATCCAGCTCTGATGGGCAGCAAGGAGGGACCCCCTCACAAATTCTGGAGGTCTTCAGGCAGAGAAGTCTCATTGACAGAGTCACTGAAGTACCTCTAAAGAGGGACAGCCTCCCAAATGCCCAGCTTCTTCCCTTGTCTGGAAAGAGAGACCGTGCTGATGGAAGCTCAGTCACAGCCACCACAACCAACAGCAGGAACCACTGCAGACCCAGTGCAAGTCACTGCTGCTCTCTCCAGTTCCCCCTTTTCTCCTGGTCTTCCTCTGAAAGCAACGGAGCTCCCACAGGACTGGAAAAGGAAGGGAATGTGAGAGACCCATGTTATACACTCTACCTTCTCCAAGTGAGTGCAGACCCCATCAATGCAAAGCTTTGCCTGACAAGGGAAGTAGGGTCACCCTAAATCCAGGGAAGGCAGAGAGCTGGGCAGCAGGAGCACGTCAGCCAGCAAGGAGCCCTCTGGATGGCACTGGAAGGGAGCATTTTGCCCAGCACCAACATCAAGTAGGGAAGTTCCAGGGTGGCTGGTAAATGCAGAACAGCCCAGGCAATTTCCCTGTGAGGGTGGACTAGTGGTTAATGTACCACTTGTATATGGTATTATGTACCTTATGTACCACATCTAAAAGGGATCTATTCTCTGTGAGTACACAGAGCGCTGCTTAGTCTCTCCTGAATTTTACTGCAGCTCTTTTAAGCCTCCTCAGGCACTACAGCCCCATTTTACAGAAGGATGGNAGCCAGCAAGGAGCCCTCTGGATGGCACTGGAAGGGAGCATTTTGCCCAGCACCAACATCAAGTAGGGAAGTTCCAGGGTGGCTGGTAAATGCAGAACAGCCCAGGCAATTTCCCTGTGAGGGTGGACTAGTGGTTAATGTACCACTTGTATATGGTATTATGTACCTTATGTACCACATCTAAAAGGGATCTATTCTCTGTGAGTACACAGAGCGCTGCTTAGTCTCTCCTGAATTTTACTGCAGCTCTTTTAAGCCTCCTCAGGCACTACAGCCCCATTTTACAGAAGGATGCCCAGCTAGGAAGTGAACAGGAAGTCTGTCTCGATTCAGATGGACAGTCATAAGTTACACGAGATGACGCTGCCTCATACAAATATTTCATTCACTGGTGTGCCAGGCTTGGACAGGGCCAAGGGAGGTCTGGCACATGTTAGGAAGGGCTCTGAAGACAGCAGCAATTGGAAAGAGAGACGTGGGAAAGACAGGGCTCCAGCCCTGCTGCTAATGCAGGATAACAGTATTTATTTTTATCATTTTTTCTTTAAAGAAAATATTATTCCTAGGAAATTAATATGGATAAGAGGCAAAGTATCAGATTTAACATAGTAGAGGACATTTTTAGTCATCCCTTGATCTCTGTGTGTGTGTATATATATATATACATATATGTAGTCTTTTATTTCACGACCACACACCTCCTCTCTCACAAGACCTAAGTTTCCTTCTGTATACACAGTGGGTGCACAAAGTGGGAATAATAAAGCTATGCAGGAGACTGTCTATCTGGCAGCTGCTGATTCTCTAAGCTTAAATGTATCCTCAGAATATCACTTTATTCCTGCATCATCTCATACTTGGAGTAACATGGACTTTTAACAAGTGCCATGAGGTCCAGGAACAAACCAGTTTAAACGCATCCAAACACTCTGGTGCTCCCATTAGCCCACAGGCCTGTGCTGAGTACACCAGAAGGGTCCACAGCCTAATGGTTTGTAATAGTCAAGGCTGTGGCTTGCACAGGGAAGAAGCCCAGCTCCTGTGGGGCTCGGTGACACTTTGGAACATGGTCTCGAGGCAGGACAGCACTGGGCACCACCAGGCAAAGACACACTACAAGTCCCTGAGGGGATGCCTAGCAGGAGAATCCTGTCTTTCCTCTTGAAGAAAGGGGGATATATAGCACACAGCCCCTACAATCACAGCAGACACCAGCTGTCAGCAGCCACTGCCCTCAACTGGTGATTTGTAAACTCTAAGACAGTCTCTAAAACAAATCTCCTGATCACACCTTTGACGGCAAGGAGAGGTGCTGCATATCTGGGATGCCTTTGTGACCTTCCCACCATTGTGCCAGTGGCTCAGTCCTGAGCTGCCAGCTCTGCTGCTCCTTTTGAGCCAGACCGTGAGCGGCAGCTGCTGCACGGGCAACAAGGAGGCAGGGAAATTGTTTTTAGCTCCCTTCCAAATCTGACAGAGAACAGATTCATCTCCTGGTCTTACTCTTTGATTGCTGAGCTTGAGTCTCATTTCCAGGTATGTCTGGGTGATGGATTGGCCTAAGGACACCAGTTGTTTGATGCAAAGAGTCTCGGCCAGAGACTAAGAGACCAAAGCACTATCAAAGGGATGATGGACAAATGCTTACTGACATTTAATCTTGAATTTCAAGCACCATCACCACACTTCAGAATGCAGTATGTGAAGCAAGCCATATGATAAATATTCTACAGTGGACAGCCTGAAGACTAATGGGAGCATTAAAAATAATCTAATGTCTCATCTGATTTATGTTTAAAAGAGACATGTGCTGCCTTGACTACAGAAGCTCCAGCTGTAGAGGTTCTGTCAGTTCTGTCTCCCAGGAGCAGGAAAGAGCTCCTGCTTCTGCCTCTTCATGTTGTTCTTGTTACTGGGCTGTTGATTCTCTGCCTTTTTTACCATGAAAACCTGGGAGGTACCAGGTCTCTGGTATTGCCAAGCAATGTTTAACCCAAGATCAACTTCTCAGAGGTACTTGGGAGGTGAGGTCTGGCTCTTTTTGCAGTTACACTGCATCAGTCATATCAGTAAACAAAAATAAAGAATTTAGCCCTCATGCAGTTACAGGTTCTCTTTTTGAGATAAGAAACTTCTTCCAGTGTAACTAAAACTATTTTGCTGTTCAGATGTTTTTATGAATGCTTCTAATTCTTACACATGTCTGTTTGAATTATTTTTATACCAAATAAGCACAGGCCTGCAATCACGAATTCCCCTCAACCCATTTAATCTGTGACATCCACCTCAGGGTCCTACCAAAACTCTCAGGCACCTGGCACACAATCTATCACCCAAATGGAGCATTTAAACATGCACTGCCACCTTGCAGTGTAAAATAGACAAATCAATAGCACAATGCTATGGAATGGAACAAAAAAATTATTTTTCTCATGGAAGTACGTGTGATTGTCAATCAGATGGCAATCTGATAGCAGCCAGAAGGGAGGTGTGTTCCTTACAAAATAATATCTTACTTTTAAATGGGGATTCCAGTTTCCATGGATTGTTTCACCCATGATTTCCTGGAGTCAGAAAGTCAGTACCAGGGTCCTAACACTGATGGCATTTGCTCCTGACAAAGAAAGGGGAGGGAAATGATTCATAGTGTTTCCACCGGTGGGAGGGGGAAGGACTTTTTTAATAAGTAGAAACTCGTGACAGAGTCAGAACTGTTGGCTGAGCTTGTCTTGCCAAAGAGCCTCAGCTGATAAAGGCCTTTGCTAATCAGCAGGAATTACTATGGAAGGTGACAAGAGGTGATGGAGACAGATGGGGCAGCCAGGAAAGCCACACAAGCAATAACAGTATTGTCCTGAGATGTGGGGGATGGTGGGGACAGTGTCCTCCTGCCCTTAGATCCTGTTTTTAATGAGCATAAGCTGCAACGTTAAAGAAAATCATTAAGAAGCAATGAAGCATGGGAAGTGACATGGCTTGTGTAAAAGAGTATCACCAGGAAGAGAAATCTTCCTCCATTAGAAGTGATAAACGGAATGTGCCCTTACGTGAATAATTAGAAAGGGAAACCAAAGACAGGCAAGTTGTGAGGCTGGATTCCCTTCCAAAGAGCTCCTACCTCTGAACCTGGCTGTCTTGCAGTGTCTGGAGAGGTGGCTATTATCCTGCAGGGACAGACAACAGCACTAGCTCCAGAGCAGCTTTGCTAGTACACACTTAGTGAATTCAAGCATCAGGCACAGCTGGAAGGAGAAAAGCCAGAGCACTGACACTTAAATCCAGGAGTGACAGATGCAGGCCATGGGGTGCAAATCTCAAGCTGTGTTTGTGGAATATTTTGCATAGGCCAAGAGCTAATTCAGCTCTGTGTCCTGCTGCTATCACCCAAACAACTCATTGCTGCTGTTATCTCCTTTTCAGATGTCCCAGTTGCAAATCTCTCACCTCTCCAAAGCAAAGCAGGAATCATGATATAGGCAAATTATACAGAGTTTGGTCTGAAAAGGGCAGGCAGAAGTTGCACAAAATTATCCTTTCAATTTTTTCACTGTGGGGCATCTCTCTGCTGGTCTGTGAGCACCAGCAAACCCAGAGATCCATCACCACTTCACTTAAAACAACTTTACCACCAGAGTACAGCAAAGTAAAGCATCTACCCCACACAAGAGGATCTCAGTATAAGCACAAGTCCCCCAAAACCCTTAAAACTGAACTTCCCAGTCTGTGGGTGGTTGTAAAATGTTGGAAGTGTTGATTCAGTGGGTCAGGTCTTCAATTTCTGCAGTGAAATTGGTGCCTCCTCGAAGTACACAGCTCAGCTTCTCCAAGGGGGAAAGTGAACTTGTGTGTAATTGCTGATTGCAAGCGCTACATTATCCTGCAAAAGCCAAGAGCTCTTAATTGCAGAAAGCAGTCAGTGTGTCTGAGGGCAGAGGGAGGAGAGTGTTCACACCTGCAGCCAGCAACTGGCACACCCTGACCTGGAGGATCCAACACGATGGTAATTCCGAGTCCCACAGAGACAAGGAGCCAAAAGAGGGTCAGGTTTTCAAAACACCTGAGAAACGATGCCTTAGGAGACAGCAGGGCTTCCTCACACAGAGGATGCGGGAGTGTCCTGCCCTTGGCATAATCTTTGCTATGCTGTGAGCAAAAGGGACAGAAAAGCAGGAAAGCCTATGGAGATCCAAAGCACCATCCTTACCTATGTATCCTTCTCCCCTAAGATACGAATCACATCTACTGCACTCTTTGTTTCATTTTGTTGAACATCCTCCAAAAAGATCCACTTCCAAATATCCAGGACCAAGTCATTTAATGTGCAAAAACACCAAGGCTTAAATAATGATCAAACTATCTAGGCCCTGCACCAAACTGACCAGAGAAACATCAACCACTACATCTCGTTAAACACTTGGTTTTCCTCCTGTATCAGCTGGCGCCACTGTCCTGCCTACACCAAGTTATGGTGGCTCATAACCTGTGACTTCCAAACTAGGGTGCCACAGTCTGTAGAGCTATGTTCCAGAGTACCTTTCACTCCCTGGGCAGCGCTGGAATAATGTGGATCACTGTATGTTGGCCCAAGAAGTTTGGGAAGCAGCAGTTCCAGTGGGTGTCATGCATTTTCTGGTGAAAATGATTGCTTCATCTGAGTTACTTCAGTGCCTGACTCCCGAGTAGGACAAGGAAAGAGCCTCTCAAATGCCTTTGTGCCACCTTAACCATAAAAAATAGTCTTCCTAAAGGGCAAGACTATGTCCCTGCAGCTACACTAACAAAATTCTTCTTGCTCCTTCCAAACCCACATCAAGTACCACCTTGCCCACTGGGGTCTGGTAAAGTCACCAGGTGTCTTCCTGCTGACACTGAGTGATAGGGACCCCCAGGAAAGGACCATATGGCCACACCTCAATCTTTTAAAGCAGGAACCTTAAGGATCAGAGCCTATTAAAACATTTACACTGTCTTATTGAGACCTGTCATTCATGTAGGAGTTGATGTGACACTAAGCCTGAGACACCACCTCAGAGGGCCTGGGCAGCACCAGCCTTGCCAACAGGGAGCCTTTGGGCTACATCCACTGGGATAGGAGACCCTACAGCAGGGTCACTGCAGGGAGATGGATGTGCACCACGCCCCTGCCAAACTACACTGGAAAAGCACAGTAAGGTCCCAGCCACATCCTCTGGCGTGATGGGCAATAACACTGCTTGGGAGACTCCACCCTCAAGCTGGTTGAGAACTGGAGCTGTGAATAAAATAATATTTGCACTCATACCACGTAGGTCAAAGTTATTATTACAGGGAGGTTGGTCATGCAATAACGCGGTGCCACAGCGTGTGTTCTTACAGGAACATTGCAAGTGGAAATTGAGGGGTAGGGATGCAAAGGTGGCTTCACAAGGTCACAAAATGAGCACACACTAATGAAAGCCATAAAGCCAGTCCCTAGATCCCTCTGCTGATCACACGCAGAATGAAAATACATCTACCTTGCTATCTGGTAGAAAATGTTGCTGTTCATTTATTTTAATTGAAAACAAATTCTAAATTTCTGCCACAAAAGAGGCAAAACTCTCTCCAGTGGAAGACCTTGATTAAGTCAGCAGCCAGTTTACACATGTCCCATATTGTAGGAGGTGAAATTCAGCAGTCAGATTGGCAGGGACAGTGCTCCACAGAGCAGCTGTGTATTTGGAAGACACCAATTAACACAGAAATGAAACAAAGAAACAACATGGCAGCAAACAAACTAGGTGTCTGTGCTTGTCAGAGGCTGGAAATCACCAGCTAGGATTTCAGAGAGCTGTAGTAAGAAATGAAATCCCTTGTACTTCACAAAACAGAGCATTGTTCTTGTTTCCTAAATCAAAGTGCTCTCCTGGAGTCCTCCAGGTGAAACTGCTGACTAGTTTTAATCTGAATTTTCACTAAATGACAGCAGGTACAGAAGAAGCTGCTGAACAACCTGACCAAAACTGGCTGGCCCGAGTCAAGAAGCTCATCTGCAGACCAAGACACCATCTCAAACCACAGACATCATCCTCTGGTTCCAGACACATCTCTTCAATATGTTTCACTTTTAAGTGTTATTCAGACAATCTCTGGTAGGGATTTCCTCTCTGCCTGTTCTGATCCCTGATAAAGCCACTGCTGTCTCAAAGGCTCACAAGCATGCACTTGAAAGCAGGGATGGCCAGTTTCTGTGTTTCAGGAGAAGGGAGATAAGCACTTTTATTTCCAACACATGTTGGGGCTCTGACTGCAGTGACCTTTGCACCAACCTGTGCCAACTTTGAAGCCAGACCTGCCTCCTCTGAGCCTGCAGTGCAATATCCCAGCTGGGACCTCTGCCCACATGTATTGATTGGACCTGGCTAAGATGGAGATGATTTTACCCACAGCAGCAAAGCACAGTGCTGTGCTTTGTACCTGTAGCTAGAAAGGTGTTGATAACACCCCAGTGTTTTGGCTGCTCCAGAAGCAGCACTCACACAGCCTCACAGCTGTCTAACACCACCATCACCACCACCAGGAGGCTGGGGTGGGCAAAACCTTGGGAGGGGACATAGCCAGAACAGCTGACCCAAACTGACCAAACCATATGACATCATCTCAGTAGTAAGAGCTGAGAGAAAGGAGGAGAAAGGAGAGGCATTATTTATGACACTTGTCTTCCAGAGTAACCATTATACATAATGAAGCTCCACTTCCAGGGAATTGGCCAGACATGGCCTGCTGATGGGAAGTAGAGAATAAATCTTTCATTTTCCTTTGCTTCCACATGTGACCTTTGCTTTCACTTTATCAAACTGCCTTTATCTTGACCCACAAGTTGTTTTTTCCCATCTTATTTCCCCCCTGCCTGTCCTGCCGAGAAGGAGAGTGATACAGCAGCTTTATGGGCACCTGATGTCCAGCCGAGGTCAACCCATCACCTCACACTGCCTGATGGAACAGGCTTTGGGTCAGGTCTGTGGCCAGGCCACCCAGTAGCACCTACCTAACTCTTGACCATGAAGCCACCCCTCCTGTCCCTTCCCACGCAGGGTAACCCACTCCTGTGGCAGGCAGTGGACACGATGGTCCACGTGGGCACAAGCAGCCTGCAGCAACACGAGGCAGCGTGTGGTCACTCGGCTTCCTAGGGACAGCAAGGCTCACTCACACTGCTCCACCTCGGCTGCGCGACTCCAAGTGCTCACACCAGCACTTATCACGGCTCAGCCGGTGCACAGGAACAGGGAAATGATTTTATAATTACTTATCTGATAACCAGCCTCCTTCACACCCAGCTCCTCCGTGTGTGAGCACGTCAGCTGCTTCCAGCTCAGGCCACTTAATGCAAACTACGCTCAAGTGTGACTTGGCACCAACAGTGCCTGCTGCTGCCAGAAGACAGTGGAGGACAATCTGAAAAATTCCTCTCAGTTCCTCCACATGCAAGTAAATGCAGTGTTAAGGCTGCAAGAGGACAGAGCTGCTGCCCTGGGCCTTAGGATGCTGAGCATCCCCGGCTTTCCCCGGCTGCCTTCTCCTGGGTTGAGCAGGGTGCTTATGCGTGATCAAAGGAGGAAACAGCACTGTCAGATGTCAACAGCTTTGCCCACTGCAGAATAAAAAGCCTCTTTCAGAGATTAATGCTCTGAGCAATTACTCACCCCATGAAAGGAAAAGTGCCTTCAGCCAAGGTGACACCAGGACCCCAGGACCATGCACACTTTTGTTGCCCTTTCACAGTTAATATGGGCTTCTCATTTCCCAGGGAGAAGAAAAAAAGGTGGACTGGAAACTAATGTTTTGCTATTTTTTTATTTTTAATGAGAATCACTGGGCCAGCAGCATAAAAACAACCCCAACTTTATTGCTAAATTAAAGAAAAAACACTAACATGAATAGGCACAGAAATCTGAATTAGGAATGTGAGCTGGTAATTACCCTTTTGGGCCCTGATTAATTGCATTTGAAGCCACAGAGACACTGAGCCGCCAAACGGGACTGACTGCTAACAAAATCCACCCCACAAACAAACCTGTCTTTCTCTCCCTGTGCCACCACACAGGAATGGCAGCTCCCCAAATGTTGTCTGCCTTTGTGTCCTGGTGTGCAGTGCTATTCAGGTCTGGATGGAGTTACAAAGTCACACTATTGGGTACCTCAGGTAACCCCTCTGAGGTGGTCCAGCCTGCAGACTTGTGGCTGCCCAGTAGAAGGTCAAGAATGGACAGATGCCATCTCCCCCACCTCTAGATGAAGGATCACTGTCTATGTGTTTAGCTGCCGCAATTCAAGAATGCAGCTCCACTAGTGGTTATTACACACTAAAAAGGGATGGAAGATTTAATCCACTTTGTTGCAGCAGTGTAGGAGTGCTGCATTTTGTTGGGCCGAAGATCTCTGTAATCCAGCTCCCTGTATACAAGAGTAGACAGTAAAAGACAGGCAAGAAATTCAAGAACAGTGTACATGTAATGGGATCCTTCTCCTGATACACACTTTCTATTTCCACACAGCAGAGCTTAGACATTTTGGGAATTAGAAAATAACTTTTAGCAACCAATGTTGGCTTCATCCTACAGAAACTGCTCTAGAGCATTTTTGAACCTACAGATTTTGTGGTCCCTATAGAGTCCTCTGGAAATGAATTTCATTACTTAATCACACAGCTTGTGATTTCATACTTCCTTTTGTTCACTTTAAGCTTGCTTTTCAGATTTCACAGGCTGCACCTGGTTTTTGCATTCTGAGAAATAAAATTAATCATGTTTTCCTCACTCTCAAATTTTTGGTGATTTCACAAACGTCTACTTTATCCCAACCATCACATTGTTCAAGATTAAAGACTTTTAGTCTATTTACTCCTATCCTACAAAAGCCAATTCACTTCTGTAATCATCTCTGTCATCCTTCTCAGCACCTTACTTTATTATGTACACTTCCTGAGAGGCAACACAGACCTGCACACAGTATTCACAATGTGGGGATATCTTGGATTTCCACAGCTGAAACTCTGAGTTTTCTTCCCCATTCTTTGCCTAATTCTTTTTAACACCACCTTTGGCTTTCTGACTGCTGGTGACTGTTGAGCTGCAGTTTTCATGGAAACACCCTCAGAGCTACTCCTCTGAAATTTGCAGAAATCTCCTTCCTAGACTGCAATGGTTCTTCTCCCCCCCTGCCCTCTCCACTGCTTTGTGCTTACCACCACCAAACTGCCTTTTTACCATGTATGAGATCCTCCTCCAGTGTTTTTCAGTCAGCTGCAAATCTGAGTATCCTAAGTGAATTTCACGATCAGCCAAGTTAGTTATGTCGCTAGTGCCTCCTAGACCAGATGATTCAAGAATCCCTGCTGGTAAATCCATGTATCTTTTCAGCTAGGAAGTTTTTAAGTCCTCATCCCCAGAGGATGCATTGTTTTAAAATATAGGCTCATTGACACCTATTAGCTTTCAATCACCTATTTTGAAAACTTTCCTGTAACATTTTCATTTCAAATGTCAGAGACCAAGGACTGTTGTTAATGTCTACAAATGCCAAAGCATCCATCCTTAAATGAAGGCTCCAAACTGTAAGAAAATAACCTTACAGCCTATGTCAGTCATACATCAAATAACAAGAAAGGCTGTTAATATAATTATCTTCTTATTGCTATTTTGGGAGGCACAGTAGGTTTTGATGGATCTGGAAGTAATAGGATCTCTTAAGCCATAATTTACGAGCACATCTGTCTTGAACAATTTTCCACATGGGAAATTAATCACATTCTGCCTAATGGGAGGAAAATTATCCCTTTACAGTTTGAATTGGATTTGCCATGGTCAATTGGAGGTGGGATTCTTCTTTATCCCTCCTCACAATCTGAGGTGTGGTGTTGCCATCCAAGATTCACTGTGCTACATTCCACAGATGAAGGTATTGCACTGGTGGGTGATACTTTTATGCAATGCCTACAATGACATAAGTCAAATATATCAGCGTGACACAGCCACAGAATGGGATTGTGGCAGGTGTCAGGAATTGTAGACAATTATTGCAGAAACTACATCCCAGTAAATTTCAGTGGCAGTTGCTCTATAGTCCACACATACTTTGGTGTTAGTTCTGTGAAAAACAAATAATTGGGCCAGAATTAGGAAGCAGGCAGCACATATCCCTTCATCAGCCAACACAGATCACCTGGACCCAGGTCAGGTGAAACGGCTCACCTGCCACTCAGGACTGCCCTCACAGACTCAGCTCAAGCCACCGTGAACTCACTTTCTGATCTGAATGTGTGAAACAAGTTTCCAAGTCACACGATTTCCTAAAAGAGTCATGGTTCTCGGATGTGTACCTGTATCTCAGGTACAACAGGAGTGAATTTAGCTGAGGCAATGGTTGCATACTTGAAATCACATCACCAGAAGCTCCATTTGGTACAGAAGTGCAAGACCTCTCAGCAGAGTCACTGCCCACCCGAAGACAACCCTGGGCACGAGGTGCTGGGAGGCAACACTGGATGCTGCAAGGCACTAAATGCTGGTGCAGGGCTGCAGTTCTGAATGACCCAGGACAAGGTGTCAATGGCAGCTCAAGGACTCACAGGTCTCATGTACCATGTAGACATTTACTCCTGCAGGTAAATTCCTGCAAGACACCACAAGGAATTGAAGGTTTCTCCTGTGCCAGGCTAATGACTTGTCTGGAACCTGTACCTTCACTGGCAGTCAAGAACGAGCTGTCCAGAAACTGGGGCTGGCCTTCCCTAAAGCTTTTACTGAAACCATTTGCCAAACTTCAGTTTTAGATTTTAATCCCTTCCTGTCTCATCATCAAAAACCCATTGTGCGGACAGATGTCCTGGTGCCGATTCATCTCCACTTCTTGGAAAATCCCAACTTGTTTATGGTTCCAGTGGAAAAGGGGTGAGAAGGAGAGACTCATAAAAGGTGATGGAAAATAAACCAGGAAACTAACACATCAGCTGGCACTGAGATAAAGAAGGTGTTTCCAGGTAGCAGGAAAAGATCCGTGCCTGTGGAATCCCTTGACTTTGCCATTAAGAAGCAGAACACAGAGTTACTCAATATTTCTTTAAAGCTGAAAGACTAAAGGAAAACAGGATGGCTTAAAGCAAAACAGGAGTAATCGTATGACTGGAAACTATGAGTGCCCCTAGCCAAGCACCCAAAGGAACTGAGTAATGTTCATTAGTCAGTGACTTTATTGGTACTTGGGACTTTCGACTTCTGAGCAAGATTTAGACCAGGAAGATATTCTGGGGCATGCTACTCTATTTATGTTTGGATGGAATTTAGCCTCACCCCGCACAATATTTTTCCATGCTGATTTAGGCAGAATCAGCCATCACTTTTTCCCTGTGCAGGGTAAGAGTAGGTTCCCTGCTTGGGATCAACATGGCGGAAATGCTACTTCCCAACCAGAAGCGTGAGGGCAGTGGAGAGAGACGAAGAGGAGTAGTTCTCTTGCAAAAAATCAGAAGATAAGTTCCAAAGTATTTACTCTCAGAGCAGAAACCCACTGTCCCAGACACACTATAAACAAAAGACAGTCCTTGAGATCAATTTGTTCACAACCAAAATGCTAGGTTCCACTGTGGCTTTTGAACAAGTTAATTAATAGCAGAGAAGTGCCAAGCACCTGAATTAACATTGGGCACCTGTGCAAAACAAAGTCCAGGTCATACCTCAAAATTACCTGACTGCAAGGAATACAGAGCATCAAAGGTTGTCTGTTCAGCAGCTTGGTGATGCTACACTTGCCACAGCAACGGTGGGCCAGATTCAACTGCCACTAAGATCCTGTGACTGCAGAGATGGGTATGGAAAAAGAAGGAAAGTGGGACCAGTGGAGACCACCAGAGAAATTTCTCAGGCACCTAAAAGCCCACAGGATGCAGCAGAACCTTCCACTGCACTCATCCACGAGACAGACAAAAGAGTATTTCCTGCTGAGTTACATAAAACCACGTGGCTGTAAATGGATTTGAAAGATTGGGCTTTTTCCTTTTAGACAGACAAGAAGGAGGAAATAAAAGTATTTCTTGCAACTGCTACAATGATTGCTCTGTGATGTGAGGCTTTCTGAATGCAGTATTCATACATGTACACTTGAAAGAGCACAAGCAGCTGAGGGACTGGTGTTGTGGTGACACAAATTACACTGGTGCCACTTACAAATCAGAGTGGTGTTGTCCAGAAATCATAAAGTTTTGATTAAAAACCAGAAGCAGCTTAGGAAAAAAATTACATTTTGACAAGTTTCTACTACTAGGTAGACTAAAATCCCTCTTTCTGAGGCTGAGATCTTACAACCACAAACCAGTGACCCTTCACGTCCAATTGCTATGCACTCTGAATTAATCTTCATCACGATCTTTTCAGCGTGTGGCTCCAAAGAACCAAATCACAGAAACACAGCATGAGAACTCAAGAGACCAGCAAATCCATTACCTTGATTCATGGTACAATTCACTCTACCTATGGCACTACTGGGGAAGTCTGTTTAACCTGTAGTTACAGACCTCCAAAGTGGAGAGTCCTCACCTCCTCAGGCCATCCAAAATCACCTCTCCAATGCACTACAACAAGGAA